>CANXYI011677441.1:0-12699 GCA_948208565.1 Hura crepitans
TTATTAGGTTTGGCATAATTATTTGAATGGAATTGCATGTGTAAGTGTGTGGGTGTGTTATGGCATAAAGGATGTAACATGGTGTATGGTATGTGAGATAAGGTATTTGATGTGTTTTAGGTGTAATTTGTGTGTTCATGAAGTGTGGTGGTTGTGATGAAAAAGGGTCTAAAATAAGTATTTGGTATGATCTAAAAATTATGAGTAATTTGGTATAATAAATGTGTAAGATAATTTGATAACTTAATGTGTAATTATGTCATGAATTGGATACAAGAATAATGGTATAATAGGTGGCTAAAAATGAGACTTAAATGGTTAAGTAATGATAGGTATAAAAAGCAAAAATGACCAAATGAATAGTGTCGATTGTGAAAACTGACCAAATGAATAGTAACATTTGCGACAATGGTAGAATGGTAATTATTTGTGTAAGTTCAGTCTAGAAAGGTAAACTAAAGATAAAATGTGAAGGGTTTAGGTTTAAAATGATTAATGGCCCATCAGTTAGACGCCCATTGGATGGGTTGACCGGTCAACTAGGGGTAGAGCAGCTGTTAGGTAGTCGGTCCCTCTAGGGCCACTGCCAGGTAATTGGTTATAGTGGGTGTAGCTGCCTAGGTTTTGTGATGAACCACTATACTATAGGTTATTATTGTGGATACTAGAGTGGTCTACGGACATGCCTTAAGTGTCCTATTATGTTTTGCAGATATGGGAATAGTCTACGGGGTGCCCCCTATTATCTGCTATAGGTCCCAATAGGTAGGTGCGGCTACCTAGGCCCTAAAAGTGGGCCACTACACAAGACACATTCCACTGTCTAGTGTCTTAAAGTGTAGTATGTCCGATATGGGCCTGTATTATACTAAATTGAACTTAATTAAGGGACATAGTATTTGAATAATAGATAGGTGAATAGGGATAATTACATGAATAAGTTATTACTAAGTTAAGGATATCTGGTGTGTGTGTTGCATCTTTTTTTGCACGTCTACATGAGTGACATAATATATTTGCTTTATTCCACCACTGAGTTTTATACTCAGCGTGTCGGTGTTTCGATGTGCAGGCTGTAGCCAGAAGGTTGATCAACATCAGACATCTCCTTTAGTGTAGTTGCACAAAGAGTTTTTGGGTATTTTGTTTTCCCTTTGAGTATTGTATATAGTAATGCACTCATGTAAGTAGGTTGTGTTGTTAGGATAGGTGTATACCAGAACATAATGAACTAAATGTATGGATAGCTATGTGTGTATGTATGATTGTTTAATTCTTATATGCTGATGGGTCTTCGACCCTGTGTTTTGATTAAATGAATGTGTAATGATGAAAATGATTGTGATCAAGAGGACCAGAGGGGGTCTAGAAGTGGATGTTGGTTGAATGGTGATGTATAGGAGTGTATTTCTGGTAGGTTAAATTAGGGATAAGTAACAAGGCAGCCGTTATGCTGCTCGATTTTTCATAGTTGCCTGATAATGTCTAATAGGGT
This sequence comes from Hura crepitans, assembly GCA_948208565.1. Classification (NCBI taxonomy): domain Eukaryota; kingdom Viridiplantae; phylum Streptophyta; class Magnoliopsida; order Malpighiales; family Euphorbiaceae; genus Hura; species Hura crepitans. The sequence goes on from CANXYI011677441.1 coordinate 1,496, forward strand.
GTGTGATGATTTAAAATAGACAATAACAGAAGGATAAATACTCAGATTTGGATTAGAGGCATGTATGGTCAAATATGGTCAATAAGAGTAAAAGTTAAATGAAAGGCCCCTGGGGAAACCCTAGGATGGGTGACCTCAGTGAGAAGTAACACACCTTGCCTGTTTTAGGTAGGGATGTGTAGGGGGGTGTTACAAAGACATATTTAAATTGGACTTTTTCTATTCTATGTATTGAAGTGGCTGAATTATCAAGGAGGAAATTCTCTTATGCGTATAAAGGGTCTATGCTATAGGGAAGAGAGCCATTTTTAATTTTGTATGCATAATTTGATTAAATTAATTTTTGAACCATTTAATATAGTATATGATAAATTAAAATGTTATTTTAATTCAGATTATATCTGCATAAAAATTAAAAAATTTTAGAAAAGGATTAAATTGAACTTTATGGTTAAAACTATTTTAGCCAAATTGGTCACATATGATATGTTTATTAATCTATTTGATTTCTAAAAATTTTAGAATTGATTTTTCATATATATGTGATGTTATGATGTTAATTAAATGTTTCTAAATGGTAGAAATCATTTACGCGTCAATTTAATTGCTAAACTTGCTTGATTGTCAAGATATCATATTTTTTATTTAGTAAATGGTTCAATTTTATCACTTTATTTTGCCATGAGTTTTATGACTTTCAAGGCAAATGATTGAGACTAAATTAAACATTACTAATCCAAAAATATGTCAATGGCTGCTAGCACTAATTTGAAGTGGTTTGGATTGATTTTCACAATTCAAGTTGCAAATGATTCTGCGGTCAACTCGAATTCGATTCTTATGATCATCTATTTGGAAATTTTTTATTAAATAAAATTCAATATGATTATATTTTGTATTTTTGGAAATTTATGTCACATATCATCATAAAATAAATTGAATTAAATCACTTGTTGACTTATTTGGTCAATTTTTGAATTTTTATTGATAGTGACATGTTGACCAAAATTTCTACATGAAATTGTGTTTTCTAGTGGAAATTTAGTTATGATTCTAAATTAATTTATTTTTCTAATGGGATTAGGATTTTAAATTAATTAAAATGATTATAAATTAATTTGATCTAATTGTGATAAGTATTATCAAATTGGGATTATGATTTGGCCCATTCTTTTATGCACATATCCTCCTTCACGCATAAAGGAAAATTTATTTTCTTGCTTTTTAATGATTTATCATTTTAATTCTAAAAGGTTTAGAATTAAATAAAAATGGAAATGTGATTTAATTATTTTAATGGAATTAATTAAAATTAAATTACATGATCAATATGTTTGATTTTCATGTTTAAGCAAGAAAATGAAAATGATCAATCGATACTAATTTCATTAGTGTTATAATTCTAGAATTCAATCGTAATGCACATTTTCAATATTTGATGCATGTGATGCATTAAATATGCATGATAAGGGTGTATGATTGGCATGATGAATAGTTATGGGCCTAAGACCAATATGATTGATGAATTTTTTCTTTGACAAAATTGGGTATGCGTGTCCCAGGCTTTTCTCTCATTATCTCTTTGTACTTCTCTTCTCATCTAACTCCCCTCACATGTAACATAAGGTATTCTCAATTATATATGATGTAATTAGATTACTTAGGGTTAGAATAGGAGGAAGAAATGCAAGGAGAAAAATAGAGAAGAAGGCCCATAAAGGAGGTCTAAGAAGAAATAGATAGAATTGTTCTTTATTTTTTTTGGTTTTTTAATTCATGCATACTACTTAGGGTCTAGCCCAATTAGTTTCCTTGGCTCGAGAAATCAATGTAGTAAAAGCCCATAACTAGATCATATATATTTAATGTGATTAAATATGAATGCATAATTTAATATGATTAAATATGTATGAGCATGTCAAAGCATGCACCAACCATGTATGATGAGACTTAAATGGAAGAAATCCCTCAATAATATGAGACTTGCATGCCTTCCATTAATTAATTAAACTAGAGTTCTCTTTAGTATTGGGTTGTTAAGCATACTCAAGCCTATGTTATATTGGATATGTCTAAATCATGTTAATGGGTTCGTGTTAGCATGATTATTAGTTTGTTGAGCATATTCAATGCTAATAATATGAGGCAAGATTAGGGAAATATGTATATGATACATATGTATCAAGTGTTGATGACCTAATGATCGGTAGTTACATATGATACAATTAGCATGAGATGCCTACTATTTAGTTAATAGTTGGGCTTGTTGAGCATACTCAAGGCTTTGAGCTTAACCAAAATGGATACTGACCCATTAGGAAAGCTTTCAACAAGCTTTCTCGGATCAATTATTAAAGGCTATTAATTTGTAATAAAATAGTGGGAATAATGCATAATTTTTAAAGATCTTAAAATTATTGCATATATATACATGATCATACTCTAACATGCTTTCATTTTTCACATACAACATCACTACCATAATGTCTCCAACTTGAATTTATGATCTATACTCGAGGCTGATAAGCTTATTGGTTCTAATTATATAGATTAGCTTAGAACCTTAAAGTTGTTTTGAGGAATGAAAAAATGGCTTATGTAATTAAAAACCCAGTAGCCACTATCCCTGATAATGTTGCTTTTGTCGATGAGTAGCAAGCATATCTAAAGCACATGGAGGACATGGTCATTGCTTCATGCATTATGCTAGTATCCATGCCTCTTGAGCTGTAGAAACATCATAAGCATATGAATGCTCCTATAATTTTGTTTCACTTTAAAGGGTTGTTTGATGAGTAGAGTAGGACTGAGAGATATGAGATCTTAAAAGCCCTATTCCACTATAGGATGGTAGAGGGAACTTCAGCCACCCAGCATGGGATAAAAATGAATGGGTACATAGAGCATTTGACAGCACTAGGTTTTGTGATAGATGTGGATTTAAGTATAGACTTAATCCTGTAAAGTTTGCCTGATAGCTATGCAAGTTTTATGCTTAACTATCAGATGAATAAGATCATATCTATAACCCTGAGCTAATTAATATGCTCAAGACTGCTAAAAATGCTATTAAAAAATAATCTTCTAAGTTGGTCATAGTTGTTAGTTCATCTTCTTCTAAGGGTAAGAAAAAGAAAAAGAACAAGAAAAAGACAATTGGTACCCAAGATGGGATTGGCAAGAAGAAGGGAAAAGAAGCTATTATTGCTCATTCAGTTGCTAGAAAGAAAACTACTAGAAAAGGCACGTGCTTCCACTATGAAAAGTCTTGGCATTAAAGGGGCAACTGTAAGGCCTACTTGGAGTCTCGTGAGAAAGAGAAGTAATAAGCTACTTTGACTTTAGGTATTAATATGATTGAAATTAATACTAGTACTTATTGATAACCAAACATGGGTATTGGATACCAGATATGGTTCTTACTTAGTTTCTTCTATGTAGGGATTAAGGAGCAATAAAAAGGTTAAAAAGGGAGATATGGACCTGCGCGTAGCAAATGAAGCAAGAGTTATTGCATTAGCTATAGGATCATATCATCTTATTTTACCTTCTAGGCTTGTATTCATTTTACACAATTGTTATTATGTTCCTTCTTTGTCTAGAAACATTATTTCAATTTCTTGTCTTATTGAATAAGGTTTTTATATTAAAAAGAACAAAGGTTGTTATGTTTACTTGGATAATGAGTTTTATTGTTTAGGTACAATATGTAATGGAATTTATGTTTTGGATAAAAATAAAGAAGTACATAACATTATTACCAAGAGATCCAAGATAGATAACCTAATGCCATCTTATCTATGGCATTGTCGCCTTAGCCATATAAATGTGAAACACATGACTAAGTTACACAAGGATAGTAGCTTGGGATCATTTGATTATGAATCAAATGATACATATGAATCTTATTTATTAGGCAAGATGACAAAATCACCTTTTTCTAAAAAGGGTGAGCAAGCAAGTGAGTTATTGGAACTCATACATACAGGTGTGTGGTTTAATGACAACACATGCACGTAGAGGTTTCTTATACTTCATTACCTTTATTGATGATCACTCACGATATGGGTATTTGTACTTAATGAAGTACAAGTATGGAGCCTTTGAAAAGTTCAAAGAATTCAGAAATGAAGTTGAGAAACAACTCAGTAAGAGTATTAAAACTCTTTGATTTGAGTGAGGTGGTGAATACTTGAGTCAAGAATTCTAGGGTTATATAAGAAAAAATGGAATCTTGTCTTAGTGGACTCTTTCATATACACCATATCATAATGGTGTATTTAAAGGAAGAAATTGAACCCTATTAGATATGGTTCGATCCATGATGAGTTTTGTAGACTTAACTAAGTCCTTTTGGGGGTATGCACTAGAAACTGCTGTTTATATTTTAAATAGAGTTCTATCAAAGTTGGTTGATGTTACACCATATGAGATATGGTATAACAAGAAACCTATTCTTTTACATATCAAAGTATAGGGATGCCCTACATATTTGAAGAGAGTAATGTCAGATAAGCTTGAAGCTAAGACTGATAGATGTTTATTTATGGGGTATCTAAAGGAAACTTTGGGATATTATCCTTTGGAACAAAAAGTGTTTATTTTAAAGCATGTAGACTTTCTAGAGAAAGAGTTTTTCATGAAAAATAGTAGGAGTAAAGTTGAACTTAATAAAGTTCAAGATCCACAAATTAAAGTAGATCAACTAAATGATCCTAGTTCTATTACTCATAGTGATGAAGTAATAGAAGAACCTGTGGAAACATAAGTTCCTAAACGATCTACTAAGGTCATGACTGTTTTATAGAGATATGGATTTCTCATGGACCAGGACAAAGAAGTGACCGTAGTAGAGGACCATGAGCCTACTAGTTATGAGAAGGTTTTGAAGAGTTCAGAATTAGACTCATGGCTTAAAGCTATGAAATCCGAAATGGATTCCATGTACGATAACTAGGTATGGACCTTGGTTGATCCACCTAAAGGGATAAAATCCATTGGGTGCAAATGGGTTTTCAAGAACAAGACCAACATAGAAGGTAATGTGATTACCTATAAAGTTCGATTGGTAGTAAAAGCCTATCATCAAAGACAAGAGATTGACTTTGATGAAACCTTTTCTCCAATTGTAATGCTTAAATCCATTCAGATCATGCTTGCCATCATTGCTTATTATGATTATGAGATCTAGAAAATGGATGTAAAGATAGCTTTCTTTAACAAAAAATTGTCAAAGGAAGTGTATATGTCTAAAGATCCATTTTTTGAAACAAGTATCTAGGAGCTGGAACATCCATTTTGATGAGACAATTAAAGAGTTTGGTTTCTCAAAAAATATGGATGAACCATGTGTTTATAAGAAGGTTAGTGGAAGTGCAATTATTTTTCTTGTGTTATATATAGATGACATACTACTAATAGGAAATTATGTCTTTATCCTCCAATCAGTCAAGATTTGGTTGAGTAAACAGTTCTCCATAAAAGACCTTGGAGAAGTAACCTACATCTTAGGGATCAAGATTTATAGAGATAGATCCAGCAGATTGCTTGGTTTTTCACAGTCTAAATAGATAAGATGTTAAAGAGGTTTAGCATGGATCTGTCTAAGAAAGGTTATATTCCAATGTTGCATGGGAAACACCTTTCTAAATCTATGTCTCTTAAGACACAAGAGGAGAGAGAGCATATAAGTAGGATCCCATATGCTTTAGCTATAGGATCTATCATGCATTTAATGTTATCTATGAGACCCGATATAGCATTTACTTTGAGTGTCACGAGTAGATTTCAATCTAATTATAGAGAGGAACATTGGATGGCCATCAAGAATATCTTTAAGGAGATCTGCAGGTTAGTGAGTATACAAATCTTAGGCCAAATACATATACATTATATGTGAAGGTGCAGTTGTTTGGAAAAGTTCTAAACATGATACGACTATGGATTTTACCATCAAAGTCGAATACATAGCAATTGCCGATGTAGCTAAGGAAGCCATTTGGATTAAAAAGCTCATTACTAAACTTAGAGTGATTCTAAGCATTGTTCATCCAATACCTTTGTATTGTGATTTTAATAGGTCTATTGCACAAGCTCGTAAACCACAGTCTCATCAATGGTCCAAACATATTCTTTGGTGCTACCAATTGACCAAAGGGATCATTGGTAGATAGGATGTGAAAATTGAAAGGCTCCCCATAGATCATAACATGGCTGACCCTCTAACAAAGGCACTATCACAAGGAAAGTTTGATCAACATGTAAATGTAATGGGCATTTAAGTACATCGGTGATTGGATCTAGTGCAAGTGGGAGATTATTAGAAGTATGCCCTAAAGCTCATGTAATAAGGTAGTATTCATATGTTTAAACCTTGTGAGTTAATAAAATAAGGCATTTCTCTTTATATTATGGTACTTTTATACATTGCTTATAATTGTTTGCAATGTCTTAAATCACATTATAAAGTTCCTAGTACATAATCACAGTACAGAGAAAATCATGAAGTGTTCATGATATGAGATTCTTATTGCATGCAAATGTGATATACCTAAATATCCCTAATATAATATTAACAAGATGAGACATTATTAATACGGGTAGATTAACATATGTTACACTTCTTGATTAGATCAAGCGATAGTTCTCACAAGCTGTAAGCATAGAGATGCTTGGAGTTAATATATGGATGCTTACTTGGGAAGTAAGTACATCGAAGACCCATCATGAGATCTTCACATAGATACTTAATCTACATCAGTAAAAGTATCTCATCATATCTATGATGCAAGTATCTTTAGACTTGAGATCACTAACTATTTTAAACATGGAATGATATATTTTGACTCCAAAGTTTTGCTTTGAATAAGAAGTATACATAGTGAGGTGCTTGGGTATGCCATAACATATTTGAAGATAGAGTAGTGATCAATAAAAGATTTACCACCCCAGATTTCAGCGGGGAGTTTATCTCATAGTTCTAATAAGTAAGTAATCTATATTTAGGAATCTCAGGCCAAAGCAAAATGCCATAAGTGAATGTGATTCACTAAGGGAATTTTGGGAATAAAGGTGAAATTATCAGAACAATATGTCTAGGGCTTAATTAGACATACTTAGTTAAGCTATGAGTTGACACAAGTCCATACTCAAAACAAGATGAGGTCAAAGATGGTGAAAGGAGTTTATTACAACTTAATTATGTATAGAAGGGTTAAGTCAAACCACTTGACTTTCTAGCACTTGGGTAGTCATGATGCATGGGTAGATACCTCTTATGACTTGTGCACTAGTGATAAAGCAATTAGTGAATTGATATTGATTCAACAAGATTGAATATATAAAGTCTTAGTTAGACTAAAACTCTATTTCACTGTGTACTACTAAGATATTTTGGAAACCCATAGGGTCACACACATAAAAGAAATTTGTGAAAGATTCAATGAAATTGAATTTTCTAATGATATGGGATATCATTAGAAGATGAATTAAGAAGAAGAAATAAGCAAAGATGTGTAGTCCAAAAATTAGGGTTTTTGGACTTAGGCCTTGTTGAGTCCAAATTTTAATTGTTCTTGTATCTAATTTTTTATAGGCTTTTAAAATATTTAAAAGACCTTAAATTAAAGTAATTATTAATTCAAAATAGGGCCTAAAAGTGCCACATAGGATTAATAAAAGTGGGACCAAAGCAAATTACACATAAGCCCATTAAAAGGCTTATACGCATAGGACTAATAGGGCCCAATATGTGGGTCCATTCTAGTCTGACTTAAGGTGGATTTTTAGTGTTAAAATCTGATCTAAAAAGGGTTTATTTAAAGTGTAAATGACCTTTATAGCTATAACCACCATACATATATTTTCTATAGTAGAAATTGCCACATAGAATAATTAAAAACACACAAATATCTTCTTTTTCCTTCATCCGCTTGAAAATCCTACTAGCAATAGGATTTTCAAGTTGCTCTCTTCTAATAACTTCTTGTGTGGATGACCTTGGAGCTGTTCCTAAAAGAGGGTCACTATGGTTTGTGACAACCCTGTGAGAAGAGCTAATGGAAGGAATCTGCTATCATCCTTTATGGTAAATCATGAAATGTTGCTAGTTTTATTGTTTAGTCTGGGTCCATTATCTTTTCTAGTTTTTCTCAAAATTTTTAATTTCTCCACTGCATATGATGGAGAAAAATCAACATTGGTATTAGAGCCAAGTTCATGGATGATTTAAAATCAATGGAAATAGTGATTACGTTTGATATACATGATATATGATATTGTGTATTTTTGATTGATCTGTGTGTTTTGATTGTTCAAATTTTTTTAATGTGATTAAATATGAATTTAAGAAATATTTAACTTGGACTTTTTCTATTCTATGCATTGAAGTAGCCGAATTATCAAGGAGGAAATCCTCTTATGCGCATAGGGAAAATAGTCGTTTTTAATTTTGTATGCATAATTTGATTAAATTAATTTTTGAACCTTTTAATCTAGTATATGATTTAATTCAAATTATATTTGCATAAAAATTAAAAAAATTTAGAAAAGGAATAAATTGAACTTTATGGTTAAAACTATTTTAGCTGAATTGGTCACATATGATATGTTTATTAATTTAATTGATTTCTAAAAATTTTAGAATCAATTTTTCATATATATATGTGATGTATATGATGTTAATTAATGTTTCTAAATGGTAGAAATCATTTATACATCAATTTAATTGATAAACTTGCTTGATTGTCAAGATTATCATATTTTTTATTTAATAAATGGTTCAATTTTATCACTCTATTTTGCCATGAGTTTTATGACTTTCAAGGCAAATGATTTAGACTAAATTAAATATTACTAATCCAAAAATATGTCAATGGCTACTAGCACTAATTTGAAGTGGTTTGGATTGATTTTCATAATTCAAGTTGCAAATGATTCCGTGGTTACCTTGAATTCAATTTTTGTGATCAACTATTTGGAAATTTTGTATTAAATAAAATTCAATATGATTGTATTTTATATTTTTGGAAATTTATGTCACATATCATCATAAAATAAATTGAATTAAATCACTTATTGATTTTTTTGGTCAATTTTTTAATTTTGTTGATAGTGACATGTTGACCGAAATTTCTACATGAAATTATGTTTTCTAGTGGATATTTAGTTATGATTCTAAATTAATTTATTTCTCTAGTGGGATTAGAATTTTAAATTAATTGAATGTTCAATGAAATGAAATTGAAATTGAATGTTTTAATGATATGGGATATCATTGGAAGATGGATTAAGAAGAAAAAAAAAGCAAATGGGCTTGAGGCCTACTTGCTGATCTGTAGTCCAAAAATCAAGGTTTTTTTTGACTTGGCTTTATTGAGTCCAAATTTTAATTGTTCTTGCATTTAATTTTTTATGAGCTTTTAAAATATTTAAAAGGCCCTAAATAAAAGTAGTCATTAATTCAAAATGGGGCCTATAAGTGCCATATAGGATTAATGAAAGTGGGGCTAAAGCAGATTGCACATAAGCTTATTAAAAGGCTTGTGCGCATAGGACTAAATAAGCCCAAATGTGTAGGTCCATTCTGGTTTAACTTAGAGAAGATTTTAAGTGTCAAAGTCTGACCTAAAAATGTTTTATTTAAAGTATAAATAGCCTTTATACCTATAGCCACCATACACATATTTTTTGTAGTAGAAATTACTGCATAGAATAATTGAAAACATACAAATTTCTTCTTCTTCCTTTATCCACTTGAAAATCCTACTGGCACTTGGATTTTCAAGTTGCTCTCTTTTTAAAAATTTTTGTGTGGATTACCTTAGAGGTGTTCCTAAAATAAGATCACTATGGTTTGTGACAACCTAGTGAAAAGAGCTCACGGAAAGAATCTGTTGTCATCATTTATGATAAATCATGAAACGCTGTTAGATTTATTATTTAGGATGTATTTTAAAATATCTAGGTCCATTATCTTTGCTGGTTTTTCTCAAATTTTTAATTTTTCTACTGCGTATGATGGAGAAAAACCAACACAAAATCCACTAAAAATCTATGCTAATAGATTCAATTGTTATCGATTGAAGTAAAATCAATGTGACCTTGATGCCACTGAATTGATTCAGAAACAAACTAATATTGAGGTTTGTCTCTAATTTACATATGGATATCTCTTCTTTGACAAATCTAGTTTTATAATTCTCCAATTTTTTGTATTTGTTTTATTCTTTTTAGATAGTGATATTTTCTAATTAATTTCTAAAACTTACTTTTATTTTTGGTAATTGTCTATCTTCACTGAATTTGGTGGGTAGCGATAGTAAGAATTGAGTATTGAATATTTCTTTTGGTTACATTGATTGACATAATTTAAAGCTTTGAATTTTTTTCTTGATTCTTTTCCTATTTTGTCTGGTACAATTTTGCTTGACTTTATTGCGAGGTTAGTGTCCTTAATTAATAATTTTTTTAGTTAATTTAAAGTTATCTTTGATGGGATTTATTTCAAGCATTTGCTAGTTTATTGATTTCTCTATTTTGTATCTCTACATCTATCACTTGCATGCTTGCATTTGCTCGAATTCTGTTAGGTTTTTTTCCTGACTTTTTTTATTGTTTTGATTTTTTCTCAGTCTGGTATTTACATGCTATTAACATTGCATTTGTGGTATTGTGCCATTCTCTTTCTCCTTCTCTATTAGATTCTCTCTTTCTTCCCCTCTTTCTTTCTCATTCTTCATTTTTTTTCCATGTTGTTAGTGTTGATTTTTATTGAGTATATGTGCTACTATAATTTCCCCTAAGGATAGCTGATAAGATTCATTGATGTAATTGATTAGATTTCTCAATTTGATGCTATGATTGGTATTGGTATTATATTTCTTGGTGATCAAATTTTGATTCTTTACCGACCTTCTCTGTTCAAATTTTTTGCTTTATCTTGTTGACATTGGTATCATCTATTGTTTTTTTTTTCTTTCAATATACATTTGTTGTTGGTATATGTAATTGTTAATGTTTGTAGCAAAATTCACTTATATTGAGCAATCTTTGCAGATCGTATGCTATTGGTTGCTATAAGATGCTATTAGTTGATTTAAAATGCTACTAGCTTTTCTTCTATTTTGTTTTCTTATTCTTTTTTATAATGTCAAAGTGGGAGATAGGTCATGGTTTTTTACATATTGTTCATTGGGTTTTTACTC
>CANXYI011677618.1:0-10221 GCA_948208565.1 Hura crepitans
CCTCACTTGACAAGTGGATTTCCACTTGGAATGAAGGATTGCCTTTCTTCCTCTTTTCTTTGCTACTGCCAATGCTAATGGAAGGGAATTCTGGCCATAACTTTCTTATTTCTTCACCAAAATGAGTAATTCTAGTTACTAAATTTAATTCTATATGTTAGGCACCATGATGAAAAATAATCAAGTAGAAAGAATTTTTTATTTGGGAGATAAAAATCATCTAAGGTTGCTAGTTCAAATAGTCTAGTGAAGTGACTGTTAGGTGAACTTTTAGCTGATTCTCCTCCTTTCCTTAAGTTTTTTTGCTGCCAATTAATGCTAGAACCCACCTAACTTCTATGTGATCATGTGTGTGAGGTGTTTGTGGCCATTGGAGGGTAGCTTGAAGCCCACGAAAGGAGAGGGAGCTCACTATGGAAGCTAGACAAATTAGTGTTCTTAGGGAATTAAAGGGCTTCTTTCACATGTAAGTGAACTTTAAGCCTTTTATTCATATTTTATGACTTATAAATGCCTTAGGGGTATTTTAGTAATTTTTATGCCCTATTGTATAATTGAATTACAAAATGAAATAAAAATCAATTATTAAACTACATAGGTATGAAACTGATATACTGCTATGATTTAAATGCTTTAAGCTCACCACTGAGTATCTCATATACTCAGCATACCTATTTTGGTGCATAGGTACTCAAAAGTGGAATCCTACCTTGTGAAGTGTGACAATAATAGTTTAAAGGATACTCATGAAGGATTATAAAGTAAATGTTGTACAGTTTTGATATCTATATACCTAGGTAGGAAGTTGGTAGAAGCATGTATTTAAGCTTTCCATATGTGATGTATATAAGTAAACATTAACTGCTAATGTAAATAAAATAGTCCTATATGTTTTTCTTGTGAATGTATGTTCAGTAATGTTGTTTAATGTTAATGTGAACTTAAGGCTCTATATATGCATGCTTTTATCTACAGCCTAAGGCTTGAGTTTGATGTGTGATAGTTGTTAATGTTAAGTTGAGAATGGGGGACCAGATAAGTCCTTGAGTTGTGGAATGTTTATAGAAGTGTTAAACATGTTTTTTTTTAAATTTTGGGATAGAACCTGAACAGCCGTTATGCTATTGAAATTTATAAGTTTTTGGAAATGACTCGTAATTTCCTAGGATTGGCATTTTTCTATGATTACACCATGAATGAGATATAAAACCAATGGGAAGTGTATTTAGAAATAAATTAAGTTAAGTCGATGTAAGTAGTGAAAGTGATATGTATGATATAAGTGACCTAGGAGTGTGTGCATCACTTATGGCATCTCCTAAGGAATCCAGTAGGGAGTGTCACATTTAGTGGTATCAGAGCCTAGGTTTAATGTTCCTCGATCGAGTACATGGATATCAAAGATTAAAGTTCCCAATTCCTCTGAACTGTTATGTTGTTCGAGGTTGATAAGTTAGTCTTTTGCAGTAAGCATATGGCTAATCAAACATTTGAATGAAGGCTTAAAGAAGTGGCTAGTTTTGCACCAACTATAATTCAGGGGGTAGGCAATGCATCGATACCTAAACCTAGTGATGCTACACAGTAACCCTGACCACTAGGACCTGGTCAATAGTAGGCTGAAGCATAACCTGCCTTATTGCAGTAGATAGTAAATTTGCTCTGACAAACTTCCATTACTGCTGCTGCTCCACATCTACCTCCTCTGGTACCAGTACCACCTCATTTACTAGTTTTTCCATAAAAGAGTCCCTTAAAGAGGTTAAGGAGGTTAGGAGCTATTGATTTTCTAGGGAAGAGAGAGGATGATGCTACTAGAGTTGAATACTAGCTAGATAAAACTTTTAAAGTTCTAGAGCAGTTAAATTGTACTAAGGTTGAGAATTTGTAGTGTGCTACTTATCTTCTACAAGAAAAAGCTAACAATTGGTGGAATACTACTAAGAGAAGGAAAACACCAATAGAGTTAACCTGGCAATTTTTCCTAAATGAGTTCAGGAAGAGATACATACCTAACTCTTATAAGGATAAAAAGAAACAAAAATTTCTAGATTTGAAGCAAGGAAGGAGAATAGTGTTAGAATATGAAAAGGATTTTACTAGACTCCAGAAGTATGTTAAGGAATTTATTCCTAATGAGGAGGAGAAATGCAAGAGATTTATGGTAGGATTGAATGTAGAGATGAGGATGTAGATACCCCATATTAGAGAGAGAGATTTTGCTATATTAGTATCAGCAATATATGACATGGAAGAGATAGTACAGGAAAAGAGGGACCTCTTCTAGGGAAAAAGGCAATTTACTATAGGACAGTCTAGCACAGTATCAGGAGATGGGAAGAAAAGGAGAGAGGGTCAGTTACAGGCACAATCTCATATTAGGTCTCAATATCAGATAGGATACTAGGGTTCAAGATACGCACAGAACCATAAGTCATAACAAGCTTCAACTATTAGACCTCAATTACCTTCTCAGGCTAGTAGTACTTCGAGTACAATGGGTAATAAAAATAGATGTCCCACATGTGTCACTTATCAGAGAAGGCACTGGGGATAATGTAGAGTAGATTGATATGGTGAATGTTTTCAGTGTAGTTCTAGATATCATTTCAGAAAAGATTCTCCTTAGAGACCAGCAAGGCATAATTAGATTCTGACTCCTAACCTTGCACCATAGAATATAGGATAGAGGTAAAACATGGTGAGTAGTCTAGTACTATCCAAGGTGCTAAATCAAAAGCTCATGCTCTAGAGAGGTAGTATGCTGTAAGAGTGAGGGAAGAGGCTATAGCACTAGATGTTGTTACTAGTACATTTTATTTACTTGATATTTTAGTTTTAGATTTAATTGATCCTTGTTCTACACATTCCTATGTACACACTAAACAAGCATAGAATAGAGGACTAAAACCTAAGAATGTTGCTATTGATATTAAAGTTAGCAATCTTATAGGATAAAGTGTTATTGTGAACAAGATATATAGACAATGTCCTTTAGTGATTCAGGGATACAGTTTCTCAACTAACTTGATTGAATTGCCTTTTAATGAATTTGATGTGATATTAAGAATGGACTAGTTGATTAAACATCAAGCCATCATTGAATGTAGACATAAGAAATTAACCCTCTAGATTCTAAAGGGACTGACAGTGAGGGTAGAGACTGAGAGACATCTATCAAATAATTTTATTTATGCTATTAAGGCACAAAAACTCCTTTAGAAAGGCTATGAGGCATACTTGGCCTATGTTATTGACATGAATGTTTCTAACTCTAAGCTGGAGAATATTCCTATTATATGTGAATTCCCTGATGTCTTGCCTAAAAAGTTGATAGGTTTACCACCTCAGAGAGAGCTTGATTTTGAGGTTAAGGTATATCCTGGTATAGCTCCAATATCCATTACTCTTTATAGAATGGCACTTGCTGAGTTGAAGGAATTAAAGGTTTAGTTACAAGAATTGCTAGATAAAAGGTTTATCCGACCTTGTGTATCACCCTAGGGAGCACCTATACTATTTGTAAAAAAGAAAGATGAGTCACTCAGGTTATACCTTGACTATAGGCAGCTGAATAGAATGAATGTGAAGAATAAGTATCTATTGCCTAGAATAGATGACCTCTTTGATCAGCTGAGAGGGTAGGTGTATTTTCTAAGATTGATTTGAGATCTAAATACCATCAGCTAAGGATTAAGGAAGTTGACATACCTAAAACTATTTTCAAAACACGGTACAGGCACTATGAGTTTTTGGTGATGCCATTTAGGCTTACCAATGCTCCAGCAGCTTTCATGGATCTCATAAATAGAGCTTTCTAGCCTTATTTGGATCATTTCATAGTGGTATTCATAGATGATATCCTAGTGTACTCTAGAAGTGAGGAAGAGTATGAACAAACATCTCTTGGTGGTGCTGCAAACTCAAAGAGAGAAATAGTTGTATGCCAAACTTAGTAAATGTGAGTTTTAGCTGAAGGAAGTTACTTTTTTAGGCCACATAGTTTCAAATGAGGGAATCAGAGTTGATGCCAATAAGGTGAAAGCAGTGTTAGAATGGGAACCACCGAGGAATATCATGAAGGTGAGAAGTTTTTTAGGATTAGCTGGTTACTAGAGGAGGTTTGTAAAAGGATTCTCCATCATTGCCGCTCTTTTGACCAAACTAGTCAGAAAGAATGTAAAGTTTGTATAGGATGATTAGTGTCAAACAAGTTTTGATAAGTTGAAATAGATGTTGACAGAGGCTTCTATCCTAATTCAGCCTGAACAGGGTAGGGATTTTGTGATATATAGTGATGCCTCACTGAATGTCTTAGGTTGTGTATTAATGTAAGATGGAAAAGTAGTAGCTTATGCTTCCAAGCAATTGAAGCCACATGAGAGAAACTATCGCAAGCATGATCTAGAGCTAGCTACTATTGTGTTAGCTTTGAAGATCTAGAGCCATTATCTATATGGTGAGAAGTGTTATATATATACAAATCATAAAAGCTTGAAATATCTCCTTACATAGAAAGAACTAAACCTGAGATAGAGAAAGTGGTTATAATTAATTAAAGATTATGATTGCATCATTGATTATCATCTGGGAAAAGTAAATGTTATGGTTGATACCTTAAGCAAAAAATTTATGATGACCTTAAAAGCTATGGATGTCAGGTTACAATATACTTCAAAAAATGTTGTATTAGTTGAATTACAAGTGAGGCCAGATTTTAGGCATCAGATCAAAAAGAATCAGATAAGAGATGAGCAAATGGTTTAAATGATTAGCAAAGCTAAAATGGGGAAGGCCATAGGGTTTAAGTTAACAAATGATGGGTATTTATACTATCAAAACAGGTTGTGTGTACCTAGTACAGATGACTTAAGATTACAAATACTTAGAGAGGCATATAAAGCACTTTATTCTATGCACCTAGGGAGCACAAAGATGTACTTGGGTTTGGAATCCTAGTATTGGTGGCTTAGTATGAAGAAAGATGTAGCATAATATATTGCTAGGTGTTTAACCTACCAATAAGTAAAAGTTGAGCATCAAGTTCCTTCTAGTTTGCTACATCCTATAGCAATACTAAAATGGAAATGGGAGAAAGTGACTATAGACTTTGTGATAGCATTGCCTATGACTAGACACAAGTGTGATGCTATATGGACAATAGTAGATAGAATGACTAAGATAGCACATTTTATACTTGTCAAAATTGATTTCTCCTTAGAAAAATTGGCTAAACTATATATGGATGAGATAGTTAAGTTATATGGTGTGCCAGTGACAATCATTTTTGATAGAGATCTTTACTTTACCTCTAGATTTCAAAAGAAGTTATAGGAGGCTTTAGGTACTAGGTTGGCTTACAGCACAACATTTCATCCTCAAATAGATAGATAGTCAAAGAGGGTGATATAGATACATGAAGATATGCTGCAAGGTTGTGCTATTGAGTTTAAAGGTAGCCTAGATTAGTATTTATCTTTGGTAGAGTTTGCTTATAATAACAGCTACTAGTCTAGTTTAGGAATGGCCCCATATAAGGCACTGTATGGCTGATGATGTAAAACTCCCTTATGTTAGAGTGAGGTTAGGGAAAAAAAACTAGTTGGTGCTAAATTGGTTCAAGAAGCTAAAGAGAAGGTAAGAATAGTTAGAGATAGGCTGAAGGTAGCAGTTGACAGACAAAAATCATATGTTGACTTGAAGTAAAAAGACATTAAATATACAGTTGGTGATAAGGTATTCCTAAAGGTTTCTTCTTGGAAGAAATTTTTGAGGTTTGGGAAAAAAGGGAAACGGAGTCCCAAGCTCATCGGGCCCTATGAGATCACCAAGAGGGTCAGACCTTTGGCATATAGATTGGCATTACCCCCTGAGTTATAGCAAGTTCATGATGTATTCCATATTTCTATGCTCAGAAGGTACAAATCGGATCCTTCACATGTGATTCCAATGTCAAATATCGAGGTGTAGCCTGATTTAAGTTATAAAGAGCAACTGGTTTAGATTTTGGCTTGAGAGGTGAAACAATTATGAAATAAATCTATACCACTAGTTAAGGTGTTAAAGAGGCATCATAATACAGAAGAGGCTAATTGGGAGCCAAAAGAGTTAATGAAAGCCCAATAACTGCAATTATTTACTTAAGGTAATTTCAAGGACAAAATTTATTTAATAGGGGAAAAAATGTAATGCTCGTGATCTAAGGCTCTGTAAATAGTGCCATAGGGTCTGAGAAGTGTGCCTAAGTTACGGGGTCATTTACATGTGGATCGAGGTAATGGCACTGGTATGAAACTTCGAGGGGCTTTAAGTTGATGAAAAAGTTAAAATTTAAAAATTTAGTAGAACCAATAATTCATTCTAAGCAGTAAGGAATGCATCTATGCAACAAAAATTTTTTGAGCTATGATTGACCAGAGATGTGCTCGGGACAAACCCGAAAATAGTGGACCCTAAAGCTCAAAAATTCCACTGGGTCCATTAGTGAAAGAATTTTTAGATTCCAAGGGCATTAGCAAATTCTCAAAATTTTTAAGGTTATCATGCACATTAAGGTAGTTTGAAAATTGTCTTATTGATGGAATCTAGCCACAAAAATTTATGAGCAAATAGAGGGGATTAAAATATGAATTATGAAATGAACGACATAATTTTTTGAGGTCCGAGTGAATTACTATGAATTTTTTAAGTTTGCCAAAAAAATTTGGATGGTTTGGGATTTTTAAGACCACCTTTGACATGTCAAAGTGGGTCCTACCTCATGCTAAGTGACCAAAAAGGCTTGCCAAGTGGCAAACATCACTTAACAAGTGGATTTTCAATTGGAATGATGGATTGCCTTTCTTCCTCTTTTCATTGCTGCTGCCAACACTAGGGGAAGGGAATTTTGGCCATAACTTTCTCATTTCTTCACCAAAAACTAGTGATTCTAGTTGCTAAATTTACTTCTATGTGTTAGGCACCATGGGGAAAAAGAATCAAGTAGAAAGGATTTTTCATTTGGGAGATAAAAATCATCTAAGGTTGCTAGTTCAGACAGTCCAAAAAAGTGACCCTTAGGTGAGTTTTTGGCTAATTCTCCTCATTTCCTTAGGTTTTCTAGCTGCCAATTAATGCTAGAACTCATCTAACATCTATGTGATGATGTGTGTGAGGTGTTTGTAGCCATTAGAGGGCAGCTTGAAGCCTATAAAGGGAGAGGGAGCTCACCATAGAAGCTGGCTAGATTAGTGTTCTTAGGGAATTAAAGGGCTTCTTTCATAAGTAAGTGAACTTCAAGCCTTTTCTTCATGTTTTAAGGTGCCTAGGATGATGAATGATGTTTTTGGATGGTTGGAATATTGAGCTTAGGATTAATTTCCTCTTTGGCAGTGTTGATTAAGCGAGAACTTAGTGAATTAGGGAGTTATGTTTCAAAGAGCTTGCAAAGTTAACTTTAAATGCTTACTGATTTTGATGTGTATGGTTCTTTTGATGGGAAATTTGCTACCTAGAACATGATTTAAGAATTGCTTGGTATGCTAGGATGAAAACTATGGCAATTGTGAGTGGAAACCACCATGAATTATAGCTTTCATGCTTGTACCCAAGAGCTACCATAAGGGAGTTCTAGGAGTGATGTTTTGTAACCTATGAAAAATTGGCTTAAAATTGGGTGTATATAGGTATAATTGTGTTCATGGTATATAAGTGTGTATAAATATTGATGTATAATGGAATGGATAAGGCAATGTGCATAATTTTCTTAGATAATCTGAGAGCACATAATGGTAATATGGCTTATAATGTAGCTTATAGAAGTGTTTAGTACATGCATTACATTGGCTATGGAATTGGCTTATAATGACTATGAAATTAAATAATGTATATGACATGTTAACAAGATAAAACACACCTGAAGAATGTGTCTTTGACATGGCTAAGAAGGTTGAACTAAAACAAGTAGCTATAACCTAAAACAAGTACTTAAAAAGTGGCTTGAAATGTGCTATGTAATTGCATATTTACTTGTGCCTTTTGGGCTAAATTTGAGACATTTGTATGCATGGCAATTATGCCTATTGGTTAGCCTTGGAATTGATCTATATGTGTTTGGCTTTGGGCTTATGATTGTGCTTGAAAAGATGTTGAAAACTGTGTTAAAATTGGACTTAAAATAGTCCTAGAATTTGACTTAAAAAGTGGTCGAAATAACTTGTAGCTGTCTAGTTGACCATTACCTGAACTAAAAATGTCATTGGATAGAAATTGTTAACTTCTTGAGCATTAATGCCATGATAAATCATAACATATTAAACCTTGAATTTTGGCAATAGCAGAATTAAATATTTATTTGGGATTTTACCCGATAGAGCCAAAATATGGCAATATTAGACTGGCTAAAAAATAAGTGGTGAGATCAAATTTATAACTTTTTGTAATTAGATAATAAATATTATAAGAACTTTTTTGGTTAATAAATGAACTTAAAATGAGCTACTAGGCCCATTAGTTAGACACCCATTAGATGGGTTGATGGTTTAACTTAGGGTTTTGCAGCTCCTAGTTGTTTGATGTTCATGCAGTAGCTTTATTGGTGGCTAGAGAGGTTTATGAGCTAATCTCCATTATGTCACCTAGATGTAGATGATATTTATTTATAGTTGGGGAGGCTTACAAGCTAATCTCTATTATGTCACATTCTTGATGATATTTATTTGTGGCTAGGGAGGCCTATAGGCTAATCTCCATTATGTCACACGAATATTATTTACTTATGTCTAGAGAGGCTATAAGCTAATCTCTATGATGGCACACATGCCGGTGCAGCGGCATAGGTCTAGATAGAGACCACTGTACTAGTTCATTTTCCCTCTAGATTTAGTATTTTTAAGTGTCATCTTTCTAGTCGGGCCAGTGAATTAAATTAAATGAATAAGTAGAATAATTATGGAAGATAAAAATTAAGCATAACTAGATGACTTTTTCTGAAAAATTACTGAAATACCAATAAAAGGGTAGTTTAGTCATTTTACATATATGTTATAAATAAATTGTTTCCTATAAAGTATGCATGCTATGAATATTAATAATTACTCTAAATAATTTATGAGAGTCAAAAATGTTATTTCATGACTTATAAATGCCTTAGGGGTATTTTAGTAATTTTGGCACCTTATTGTATAATTAAATTACATAATGAAATAAAAATAAGTTATTAAACAACACATGTATAAAAATGATATAATGCCATGATTTAAATGCTTTAAGTTCACCACTAAGTATCTAGTATACTTAGCATACTTGTTTTCATGCGCAGGTACTTAAGAGAGAAATCTTACCTCATAAAGTGTGACGATAAGAGTTTAGAGGATACCCGTAATGGATTATAAAGTAAATGTTGTACAATTTTAGTATCTATATACCTAAGTGGGAAGTGGGTAGAATCGTGTATTTAAGCTTTGCATATGTGATGTATATAAGTAAACATTAATTGCTGATGTAAATAAAATAATCCTATATGTTTTTCTTATGAATGTATGTTTAACAATGATGTTTGATGTTGATGTGAGCCTAAGGCTCTATATATGCATGCTTTTATCTATGGCCCGAGGCTTGAGTTTGATGTGTGATAATTGTTAATGTTAGGTTGAGAATGGGCACCAGATGGATCTAGGAGTTATGGAATGTTTGTAAAAGTGTTAAATAGGTTTTTTAAAAAAAAAATGGGATATAACCCGAGCAGCAGTTATGTTGCCGAAATTTCTAAGTTTTTGGAAATGACCTGTAATTACCTAGGATTGGCATTTTTATATGATTACACCTTAAATTAGATATAAAACCAATAAGAAGTGTATTTGGATATAAAGTAAATTAAACTGATGTAAGCAATGGAAGTCATATATATGATACTAGTGACTTAGGTGTGCATGCATTACCTATAGGGTCTCCTAAGGGATCTAGTAGAGGGTGTCATAGTAGGACCTTTAGCATACAGACTGGCTTTGCCATCTGAACTATTGCAAATTCATGATGTATTTTCACATATCAATTTTGAGGCAGTATAGATCAGATTCCTCCCACATAGTCCCAGTAATTGATGTAAAAGTGCAACCAGACTTAAGCTATAAAGAAGAACCTATACAAATATTAGCCAGGGAAGTGAAATAGTTAAGGAATAAAACCATTCATTTGGTTAAAGTCCTCTAGAGACATCACAATATAAAAGATGCTACTTGGGAA
>CANXYI011677697.1:0-12269 GCA_948208565.1 Hura crepitans
TAGGAGAGTAACACACCTTATCGGTCCAAGTAGGACTGGTAGGGGGTGTTACAGGCCTTATTAGACCTTATTGCTATTGCACCAATAATGAACAACACAATAGTGCCTTAGTAGCTGCTAACTCCTTAGTTGACCGGTCAACCTATCCATTCTAGGTTGTCTAACTCATATGGACTTTTATTAAGTTTAATTATCAGATATGACTTATTGCATCATTAATTAACATTATTATTATGCCATATTCTAAGTTGATCATACTTATCATTTTTATCTTTAGGGGTTTAACATCTAACCTTCATGTCACGTTTTCTTCCTCTTTTCTACATATACTTCCTAATTAGCTAACATTCTTAATTCTTATACACTTTATGCATGTATACATAAGTATTTACATGTTCATACCTTTTTTACCATGTTATCATTTTAACTCCTTAACTTAAGTTTTGAAGTTATTAACATTACAACCTTTATTTAACGATTCCAATTATCATATTTTCCATTACCACACACTCACACATGACACACACCATCATACAAACCATTCATACATTCTTGACATATTACAATTCATTCTTTTTCCTTCATTTCCCATCCTAAAAATCTTTTAAACATGCATTTAGGGATATTTACACATCAATTTGGTTTAACTCATGCTTACATGCATAATTCACATATAATACACGAATGCACTTATACTTGAATTGAAGGGCACTACACAACTTAATATATAGATCATTGAATACATTTACAATCACTTCTAAAGGCTTTAATTTAGGCTTTTCAAGTATTTTCCTTCTTTTTCCTTTAATTCATCACTTTTCTCTATAAACATAATAGATTTAGGGTTAGAAAACTCCTACAAAATTCTATACTACTCTAAACTTAAAATTCATTGTAAGACATCAAATAAAATTTAGAAAAATATAAAACATTGAATTAAAATAATTACCAACACTTTGGTCATTAATTACCCTAACCAAAATTTTACCAAATAAGGCTTGTTCTTGGATTTTTCTTGCTATAATAATAATCTAGAGGTTATAGAGGCTAGGATAATAGTGTGAAATGGCTTAGAAGTAATTTTTTAGTGTAAAAAAGAAGAAAAATTAAGTTGGGATATTCCCCTTTAATAGTGTCAGCTCCATGGGTGGAAGATGAGGATTTTTTGTCTTTGAAAATGAGTGAAATAACTATATATAAAACAAAGATCAATGATTCGATGGATGCCACTTGTTTAATCTAAGGGTCCATATTTTTTCTAACCTTATTTCTCCTTTAAAAATTAATTTCTTCATTTTTGCATGTCAATTTAATTCCTTATTTATACCATTAATTAGGAAAATCCATAATTTATGATACCCCTTACTTGATCTGATCGCCAGACCCAAATAAAGAGCGTACACATAAATATGCTACTCGAACTTATTTACTTAACCTTTTACTGTCACTTGAAAACCTGCATAAATTAAAACCTTTTAAAAACATACTTCATTAAAAATTTAAAGTCTTGAAATTCTATCTTTAATTAAAAAAAAATCTATTTAACATGTTAAAACCATTTTGAGAATCCTCGTGTCAAAAATTTGATAGCATAACAGTTGTACCAAGACACTATCCTAAGATGAATAGTAACCTACAGAAGAAATGACAGTTCTAAAAATCTTTAATCACTTTCCAAACTTAATTTAGTCCTCCTAACCATCCAACATTATCTCAACAATTCAATCAATATATCAATGGAAAATATTTCATACAAGCATAAAAATACAGTTTAAAACTTGCTTTAATAGTTACAAAAAGAATTACAATCCTAGAATAGGTCTAATCCCTCTAATGTTACATATAGGTGCCATTAAACAATTTACATCACATAATTAATAATTACAAATTAGCAAAATGCCAAAAAGTGTCTTGCTCTTAATTTGCAATAATTATTAGACTTTAACTTTAATCTAGTCCTTTAACTTATAAATCACAAATAACGATGCATTAAGCAAACCTACTAGTGATGTAATTAAGGAAACTTAAGTCATCATACAATCACACTCATATGTATGTAATGAAAGTATAAATTTATGTAGGCATGTGTATTCATGCAGATAATGTAATTTAAAACAAGCAAAAAGCTTACACATGACTTAATCTCATAAACATGAAGATCATCATAAGTAACATCTATAAGCTTTATGGAATCTCAAAATTTACATTTTTAACGAATTTTATCATTTAACATATTTTACTGCCCACACTTAAGGAAACACATGGCTATACTGGATAATGGGGACATTAGGCCACTGAAGCTAATAGGACCATGAAGGCCTAAAAATTTGGACCTAAAGTCATCAGGGCTATTAAAAGTCCAGCTATCTAGACTCAAAGGTTATCAAGACTATAAAAGCCTAGCAAACTTAACCTGAAGGTTATCAGGACTGTTAAAAGTCTAGCTATCTGAACTTGAAAGTTATCAGGACTATAAAAGCCTAGCAAACTAGACCCGAAGGTCATTAGGACTATATAGGCCCAAAAATCTCATCATATGACCCGTAGGTCATAAAATTCAATATAAGACTAGTAGGTTACAACTTTAGGTACATAAGTACCCTAGTAGCTACTAAATCCCTAGTTGACTAGTCAACATACCCAATCTAGGTTGTTAGCTAGTATGGGCTAATCACTAATTTTATTTTCTTGGTTTTGCTATTTTAAATTGCTTAAGTAAACTTTTAATATTTATTAGGCCAACAAATGACCAATCAGAAACTATAATTCTTTGTGCTTCCATTAAGTTCCATCATGTGTACATAACACTAATAATCTTGCATGTCACCATGTACTCATATCATCTCATATATACATGTAACATAAAATAAATATGTACTCATTAGGACATTATCATCATTATGTCCACTTAAAGCATGCTTTATGTTTTAATCTCAAAATCTCTCTTTTTCATGCATGATATAACCAAACATAAACCCAATTAACATTCAAAGTCACATGGCTCAACCATAACTCAACGTACACATATCAATCCATCTATTTAGTTACCCCTTTTTAACTTATTAACTTAATATTACATTATCAGCAAAATTCATCCACATACATGCCTATACACTATGCATTTTAGCAAACTCATTGAAAATCACATCCAACATATTCTAACACTTATAAAAATATATTTAACATTCATTCTAACTCATAAAATCATTAAATCATACTTATAAGTATTAATTGCTTTATAAAATATCACTTCATACACATGCATCGCATGGTTCGGCCTCCCTTATGATAGCCATTATCATTTATTTAACCATATTAAAGACATCATTTAATACATATGCCAACTCATAACAACAAACATATTGATTTCAAACCAATACATATACATAATACCATATTAACATACACATACAAATATACTTTAACTTTAAAATTTCACACACACATATATATCAACTTGAATAAACATACCTATAAGCTTATTAACATCACATCAAGGCCTTTAAACCTTTTCATTTCCTTTAGATTGAATAGCTTTCTATTTCTCTACAAACATTATTATAGGAAATTTAGAAAAATCATAATAAATCCAATATATCTCCAAAAAGAAATCTAACCATACATATGTGCTCTTCGGCACCTATAGAGCATAGAAAAAATAAAAGAACTCAAGAAAACTCAACACAAAATTCTTGGGTTACTATTCCTCAGGAGATAAAATCACCAAAAACTCTAAACTTAACCCATCTTTCTCATGATTCTTGCTATAAAGCTTGATAGTCCCATGCTAGGTAGTGTTTTAAGAGTGATTTATAGTGTTTAATAGGAAGAAAAATGAAAAGAAATGGATAGAATTTGAGAGGGAGGCATCAACTGGTTAGAGATGATGAAAAAGAGGGATTTTTACTATTCACATATTGACCATATGATAATTTGACCCTTTTATAGGTCCATAAAATTTCCTATGGTCAATTTCTCCTTTTTCTCTCCAATTTCTCCCCATTTTAAATCCTCAATTGACACTCACAAAAATCACTTATGGCTTATGGAATAATGTCTTAAAAACCTGAAGAAAACTATGCTTGGAAAACTCAAAAAACTAATAAAATCCATACTTTTTAACCTTGCTTGATTAAGAATACTTCCTGATGTTTAAAAATTACATTTCCAATGCCAATAGAATATTTGGAATATTTAAGTATCAAGTTGTATTGATTCTAGATTGTTTTGACCAAAAATTGAATATTTTACAATTCAACTTACACTAGGCTACTATTTATCAGTACATTGCTGTAAAATCTTTAGTTTTGTTTTTAACCATCTTATTGACTTCAAATTAGCCCCAAATTTTGCCTAAAATAATTTTATAACTAATAATTCATTTCTATGACATTAGTGCAACTCAAGTTTTAGGAAATACTATTCATCTCGAGAATGACTAATCATAAAGATCGAGATTTTTCGGGCTTTGTTACTTTCCCTCTTAAAAGAAACTTCATTCATGAAATTACATGATTTAAACAAATGAGGGCACTACTCTTACATTTAAGCTTTTATTTCCTAAGTAGCTTTTGCCATCCATGGTGTCTTCAAAGCTCTTTAACTAGAGGTATTGCCTTGTTCCGTAATTCTTTGACTTCTCATACTAAAATCTCTACCGGCTTTTTTACTAAAGATAAATTTGGTCTATTTGATACCTTTGAAGCATAGATATGTGGAAGATGTAGTGTATCTATTGAAGTTCAAAAAGAAAAGCCAACTTATAGGCTACTGGCCCTACATGTTCAACCACTTCATATGGGCCAATAAACCTCGGGCTTAACTTGCCCTTCTTGCCAAATCGCAATACCTTTTTCCAAGGTGACACCTTGAGAAATACTTTATCTCCCACCTCATATTGAATATCCCATCTATTCAAATCTGCATAAGACTTTTATTTGTCAAAGCTACTTTCAACCTATCCTTTATGATATTCACATTCTCTTCTACATCGTTAATAAGATCTGGACCTGTAAGCTTAGTCTTACTTAACTTATTATAGCATAAAAGAGTTATACACTTCCTTTCGTACAAAGCTTCATAGAGAGCCATTCTTAAACTCACTTGATGGTTGTTATTATAAGCAAATTTAGCTAAAGAATGATATTTGTCCTAACTTCCCTTGAACTCAATTGCATAACTTCTTAACATATCTTCAAGCACTTGAATAACTCTTTCTGACTAACCATTGGTTTAAGGATGAAATGCTGTACTAAATTTTAGTTGAGTCCCTAAAGCATTGTAAAGCTTTTTCTAAAACATCAAAGTAAACCTTAGGTCTCAATCTAATATAATAGAAGATGGCATCTTATACAACTTGACAATCTCATTAATGTATAACTCAGTAAGCTTTTCCAAAGAGTAGTCTATCATAATTGGTATGGAATGAGTAGTCTTGGTCAGATAGTCTAGCACAACCTAAATTAAATCACACTTACTTTGATCATAGGCAAGCTGACCATAAAATCTGTGACATCCCTTACTCAATCTATCCTAAGACTCGAATAAGAGATATCACAAGGTCTATATTTAACCTTGTTAATACCTTTCTCAATGATTACCATAAATTAATGTAAAGTATACATATTTGTTATATTTTACCAGTTTGGTGTAGTTTAGGTTTTAATAAAAATTCAGTAGTATAATGGCTATTCGAAGTGAAAACCAAAAATTTTAAACCTACATAAAAACACTTCTATAACCATTCCACATGCAATCTTGATCCTCTTGACCCATTATCAAATTGCGACACTTAATTTCATTAACATTTTTATTCAATTTCATCATCAGCTTGTATTTACAATAATTATTCAACATTATCACTAGGGTTTACATATTATAGGCTAGCATGTTTATGTTACATGCATTTCAACTATAAAGCACATACACATTGAATATTTATTACACCTAATCTATCTCTTACAACACAAAGATCTGTATATGAGTACCCAACTGGCTAATACATCACTACATACAAATAATCAATCTCTCTAAGAAAAGGGTCCTTTGATTACACTACTGCTCCTGCTATACCATAGCTACGACCTATGCATCATAAAATTGATACACAAAGTATAAGCTTAGTGGTTTGTTCATTAAAATATATTTATACATATACACATAGGTCAAAATCATGTAAGCATGCCATATAAGTATTATATATACCTATAACATGGTAAGCCTTGTGATATTAAAAGTTTACCACTTTAATAGTATTTACGAGTTATATCCTTAAATTACAATAGAGTGCAAGACTATTCATTTAAAAACAAATGTATACAACAAAAATAGTGTGCCATGAATATAAAGACAAACATCTCATAACAACATACATCAATCACAAATTCAATGGCATGTATTACAACCATGCTTACCTTTTCCATGTATTCTTGAATAGGTCACAATTCATAATATTCTTTTTAATTATATTCATTCAATTACATTACTTTTTTTGTGCTTTATCACTTGACTATGTACATATATTCAATATAGTTTATCGACTATTTAGTAATTCAAATTAAAATAAGCATTCTTAATAAGAACTCATATTACATAAATGCTACATACATTTCATATACACCATAATTACATTAAAGTTTAATTCACCTATAAATTAGTTCCCTCTTTATGTTTCCTTGATTATTTAAATCAGTGGTTTCATTAAGTCCTTTAGTTCTCTGGCCCACATTTAAGAGATCAACTTCTAAATACTGGATAATTGGATCTGCACTTGTGTAGTGTCCTGTATTATGGGCCTTGATAGCTACACCTACCATATTACATCTGATAGAAGGGATCAGTTCTCAAAAACCTCCCAATATTGGAGTGGTAGTGATAGTCCTCATGGACTTCCCATTATTGAGATAGTAAAGATTAACCCTAATGGACCTCCTAATACCCCAAATGCGAGGATAGCAAGGACAGCCCTAATGGACCTCCTAATATCCCAAGATGAATGGATAGTAGGGATCAACCCTATTAGAGATTCCAATATCTAAAGGTGTGTAGGGTCCACAATTAGAACCTCAGCAGTTACACCTACAATATAGTAGGCATGATTCATGTGAACCAATGCCACTAGTAGCTGCTAAACTTCTTAGTTTACCAATCAGCCTATCTAGTAAGCTATCTAACTCATATGGGCCTCATTCCTTTTTATTATCACATTATCATATTATTATTCAGTATTCATTAACATTAGGCTTATGTCTCTTTAGTCTCAGTAGCTTGTCATCATATTATACAGATTTATTAACTTAAACATAATTTTTAGTCATTCCACATAATACCCCTCATGGGTTTTCATTAAACCATTACTTATTATTTTTCATACTTTAGACCTGCAGCTTAATACTTTAATCATATCTATTATTGACACTGCCATAAAGGGTTCTTCCTTAACATATCTATCTCTAACAATATTCATTTTTATTTTATTTTCCCATTTCATATTAATAGTATTTCAAACACATCTATGCTAATATCTATCCATAAGCTTATTATCCTCTAAACAAAATAAAAAGATATATAGGCTTTGCTCAATTTCAATTACAATCACATAAACACACACAAAAATAAATCATTCAACCATCACCATATAGCATACATTAAGGTATTATTAACCATTTTCCCTGGCCTCATTCACACATCTTTATGGTCTTACTATTAATTATTTGATCATAATATTCAAACTAAGGTTTGACTCTCACATACACCTTATTTATACTTAATCTCTTATTTTAATTGAATTCATAACATAATAATGGGCTTATCCATATAACCATCATCTTTAATCACTCTCATATACTTTCACACATAATTATTTCATAATTCAGCCAATTAGACCCACACTTGCATACATTGCAAATCACTCATTTAGTACCTTTTCCATGTTTATTTTGATTCACATACATTATGCAAGCATTTATTATTCATATGTGCCTATGTATATACCTCCACTAATTTCCCACACACATACACCTACACCTTAAAGTTATCATGTACATGAAATTTAAGGCATATCATTTTTTGAATTTCTTTTCTCTAGTATGCTCAATTTATGTATTTAAGATCATACATACACAAAACAACTAAGACTAGCAAATTCACACCTATTCGGCCAAGTACACATTTAAACCATTCCTAATTTTTTTTCCATCTCCAAACATTCCCTTTAACATACCTTTCATTACATTTTACACAATAACTATATTACTTGTCATCTTGAGTGTAACATGCACAATGTACATGAGCTTAACCATAAAATAATCGACCTTATTCAATATACCTATCTCTATTTTCACCTATTTCACACTTTACACCGAGTATTACACAATCAGCACTCACGCACCATCCTCACGCATTCAGCTACTAAGTCTTGGTTACCATAACTACTATATCTTATCATGCATATACCACATACACAACCCACATATAAATGTAAGCTTATGATTTAAACATTTATCATTATACTCATTATTAACTTACTCATTTGATGGATTATGCTAAATATTTCATATCCTAAGTTTACATTTGACACATACCCTATTTAACCATGGAATTATTTCCATGCTAACAATCACATTTTATCCTAGTTTTTAATTATCTTTTAAACATTTATTAAGATCACATATATCAATTAACCAATCACACATAAGCGTACATATGTTAAGTCTTTTAATTAACACAACACATATGCACTTTAAACACACGATTCAATATGGCATATATATATATATTCCAATGAACACACTTATTTAATGCTCCTTAGCTTCAATTTGGCCTCCTCACATTATTCTAACATCAATTCCCCAAAGCCTCCATCAATTCCTCATAAACATACATAATTTTTTTATTAGAAAAATTCTAATAAATCATATAAAGCTCTAAAATTCAATCTAACTTTAGAAATATCTATTTGACATCTAAGGCTAACTAGGAAAAATAGTAAACTATGAAAATAATCATTTTTACCTCAACATGACACTATTCACCCATCATTGAATTCTTGCATTCTAAGCCTTTCTTTGCAAATTTCTCACTAGAATTGCTATTAGAGGAGTGTGGAGGCTTATGTTGAAGGCTTAGTTGGTAGAGAGATTGGCTTCTTTAGGTGTATGGAGCAAAGGAAAAAAAAAGGGAGGAACACCCCAAAGTGTCATCGGCCATAGCTGATTAAGGAGGAGGAAGAAGGTGTTTTAATCCAAAATAAATTCTTATTTATACTTTAAGAGGGATGAGTAGATGAGTGACACATGTCCCATCCAATGGCTTAAATAAAATCTCAACTTTTTCTCTTTAACAATTAATTCTATGTCCTAAGTGTGTCATTTTAATTCCTAATTTGTGCCATTAATTAGATAAAACATAATAGAAATATCCTGAGAAAATCAAAATTTAATTGTGAGAATAACTATTTAAATTAAATCAATACGTCCTAAATTAATTTCATTAAATGGCTTCCCGACCTTAGAAAATTCCAATTCCCATACCATTAGCTTAGTTAGAATTTTTTACAATTAGGATGCATTATTTTCATAATATTCTAAGCAACTTCAAAATATTTCTCTATTCAACTTTAATTAAGTTAATATTCATAGGATATTGCCGTGAAAATTTCTTTGCATTTTTAACCTCTTTAATGGCTTCCATTTCTTTCCAAATTTCATCCAAAATTATTTTAGAATATTTGCTATCATTCTATTCACTTAACTTGACTTTAGGTCTTAAAAAGTACTATTCACTTCCCTTAGGTGAACACTATTCACCCTCTGCTTCACATTGTTCATTAACCCTTCAGATGACCTTATTTCATCTCTAAATTTTATCCTTAGCCTATCCTTAATACCTACTTCTAAACAGTAAGAAAATCCTTAGCATGCCTTGAAGGTTTCTACTTGAATCTTTGAAGGGCACTATTTACCTATCTAGAACACTATTCACATGTCAGAGTTTTTTAGGCATTACAAAATCCATAGTGACTATATCCCATTTCCATTTTGGAATTGCTATTGGATGGAGTAATCCAAATAGAACCTAGTGTTCAGCCTTCACTTATTGACAAGTAAGGCATGTGGTCACAAACTCAAATACATTCATCTTTATGCCTAGCTAGCAATAAGAACTCTTCAAATCCAAATACTTTTTAGTGCTACTAGGATGCATGGCATAGGGTGCATTATAGGTTTCCCATAAAATTTGCTTCCTCAGATCTCCCATATCTGAAACATATAGCTTGTCATGGTAGTATAAATAATCGTCACCCTTGATCTTATACTCAATTAGCCTCCTCTTTTAGATAGCACTGATCACACTCACTAATTGATGATCATCCTTTTGTAAATCTTTCACTTGCTACATAAACTAGGCATCACTTACATCAAAGCTAAAAGAGCACCATTATCTGTAAGCTTCAAGCTGACATTTATAGCCCTCATAACTGACATGAACGTCCTACTAAGAGTATTTGCTACCATATTTACTTTCCCATAATGATAATCAATTAAGTAATCATAATCCTTGATTAATTCCATTAATCTCTTTTACCTCAAGTTGAGCTCATTTTGATAAGAAAGATACTTTAAGCTCTTGTGTTCTCCCTATAGAGATAGTGTCTCCATATCTTCAAAGAAAACACTATAGCTACTAACTCCAAATCATGAGTTAGGTAGTTCTTTTCATATGGCTTCAATTCCCTAGAAGCATAGGTAACCACTTTGCCATCTTGCATAAGAACACATCCTAGCCCATTCATTGAAGCGTCACTTTAGATGGTAAAATTCTTCCCTGACACTAGTTTTGTGAGAATTGGAGCTTTTATCATCATAACCTTTAGCTTATCAAAGCTCTCCTAACATCTATCATCTTATACAAACTTGACATCTTTTCTCAACAAACGAGTCATTAGTATAACAATAAGAGAAAACCCTTTGACAAATCACCTATAATAACTATCTAGCCCTAAGAAACTCATAATCTTAGTTGTATTCCTTGGTGGCTTCCACTTTATCATAGCCTTAATCTTACTATATGACCTTTATAACCACAACTAATGCTATATGACCTAAAAAGGATACCTTATCTAATTAATGCTATATGACCTAAAAAGGATACCTTATCTAATTAATGCTATATAACCTAAAAAGGATACCTTATCTCACTAAAACTCACACTTATTTAGCTTAGAATACAACTTCTCTTCCCTTAATATTTGTAAAACAACCTTTAGATATTGCTTATGATCATCCTAATTTCGAAATACATTAGAATGTCATCAATAAACACTACCATGAATTGATCAAGGTAGGGTTAAAAGACTCAGTTCATTAAGTCTATAAATGTTATAATAGTATTTGTAAGCCCAAATGCATTACCAAAAACTCATAATGTCTATATCTTATTTAGAACACTATCTTCAGTACATTTGACTGCTTCACCTTTAACTAATGGTATCTTGATCTTAAATTGATCTTAGAAAACACACTGGCTCCTCTGAGTTAATCAAACAAATCATCTATCCTTGGTAAAGGATACTTATTCTTGATTATCAACTTGTTGAGCTATCAATAATCTATACACAATCTTAAAGAAGCATTATTCTTCTTTGAAACAGTACAGGTGCTCCCTATAGTGAGACACTCAATCTTATGAACCCTTTATCATGTAGTTCTTATAGTTTTATCTTTAACTTTTATAGCTCTATAGGTGCCATCTTGTAAGGAGTTATAGACATTAGTGTTATACCAAGTAAAACTTATATTCTAAACTTAAGCTCTCTTACTAGAGGTAAACTTACAACTCCTCTAGAAAAACATCTATAAACTTAAACACTATTGGTATTGAACTCAAATCTAAACCTTTATTCTTTGTGTCATACATATGGGCTAAGAAAGTTAAACAACCTTTCCTCATCATACATCATGTCATAATCACTAAAATGACATTAGTCATGAAATATGAGCTCTCTCCCATAACCAAGATCTGTGACCCATCTACTATCTATAGAGAAATCCTTTTCTTCTAGTAGTCCACCATTGTATGGTGCTTAGACAACAAGTCTATGCCCAAGATCAAATCAAACTCATTAAAAGATAGTTTAATGAGATCAGCTAAGAACTCATGTCTTTAGACTTTCAAGGGATATTCCTTATACACCTAGTTAACTATAACATGTTGTCTTATGGGGTTGCTAACCATAATATCAATATCTAACTATTCTAACTTTAACCCTT
>CANXYI011677806.1:0-13094 GCA_948208565.1 Hura crepitans
GCATGTAATTCCAGAAAATTTTAGGGGTAGTATGTCCGATGAGGTTAATGCTAAGAAGTTTCTTGAGGACTTTGAAAAACACTTTCCTAAAAGCGAAAAGGCTGAAACACGTATGTTTTTAGCTAAATTTGTTTCAATAAGTTATAAGGGTTAAAACAACATAAGGAAGTACATCATGAACATGTCTAATATTGTTTTAAAATTGAAAGTATTAAAGTTAGAGCTATTTAAGGACTTGCTCATGCATTTGGTTCTCATTTCTCTTCCTGCATAGTACAATCAATTTAAAATGAGCAATAACACTCAAAGAGTGAAATGGTCTTTTAATGAGCTCATTGCTCATTGTGTGCGAGAAGAAGAAAGGTTAAAAGCAAATTAGACAAAAAGTGCTCACTTAGCAACTACCTCTAAGGATAAAAAGAGGAAAGGAAGCTAAAGTAAAGACATCAAAGAAAAAATAAAAGAAACATGATTTAGAAATCACTTGTTACTTTTGCAAGAAAGGTGGACATATGAAGAAAGAGTGTCTTAAGTATGCCAATTGGCATGTAAAGAAAGGTAAAATTTTTGCTTTGGTTTATTCTGAAGTTAATTTGACTTTTGTTCCTATACATACTTGGTGGCTAGATTCAAGTGCCACTACTCACATAAGTGTGTCTATTCAAGGTTGTCTGATGAGCCGACTGCCAAGTGATGCTAAAAGATTCATCCTTGTGTGTAATGGCAAATCAGTTAAAGTTGAAGCTATAGGGACCTTTAAGTTGTTATTAAAGAATGATTCTTATTTAGATTTGAAAGAGACTTTTGTTGTATCGTCATTTAGATGGAATTTGGTTTTTGTTTCTACTTTGGACAAATCTAGTTATTTTAATTTATTTAAAAATAATAAGTTTTGTCTTTTTCAAAATTCAAATGCTATTGGTACTGATTCTTTATCTATGAATGACAACCTATATTTATTGGATACAATTGCTTTATATAATGAAACCTTACATACTAGTTTTCATGGTACAAAACAAAAATTAATAAATGAGGATTCCGCTGCATTATGGCACAAGCATGTCATATCTTTAAACAGAGAATTGAAAGGCTTGTATTCGATAAAATTCTTGATCCCCTTAATTTAACAGACTTCCAAGTCTATGTTGACTGTATTAAGGGGAAACAAATAAACATAAGGAAACTAGGTGCCAAAAGGAGTTCTAAAGTCTTAGAACTAATACATACTGATATTTGTGGACCATTCTTTATAACTAGTTAGAAGGGCAACAATATTTTATTACATTCATAAACGATTTCTCTCGTTATGGCTATTTATATTTGATTCATGAGAATTCTCAATCACTAGATGTTTTTAAGGTTTTCAAGGTTGAGGTTGAAAACCAACTTGAGCAAAAGGATTAAAGCTGTTAAATCTGACTGTGGTGGTGAATACTATGGTAGAAATGACGGATCAGATGAACAATGTCTATGGCCTTTCGCTAAATTCCTAGAGGGATATGGTATCGTCCCTCAATACATAATGCCAGGTAATCCTAGCATGAATGGTGTTGATGAGAGATGTAACATAATGCTTAAGGATATGGTTAGGAGTATGATTAGCCATTCAACCTTACTAGAATCCCTCTAGGGTGAAGCACTAGAGACTATAACATATATCCTTAATAGAGTTCCAAGCAAAGCAGTAGCCAAAAACCCTTATGAACTCTAGATATGTAAGAAGCCTAGTATTAGGCACTTACACATTTGGGATTATCCAGCTAAGGCACGGCCATACAGGCCACATAAAAAGAAATTGGACTCAAGAATAGTAAGTTGCTACTTTGTTGGATACTCTAAAAGGTCAAGGGGTTACAAATTTTATGATCCAATAATTCGATCTTTTTTTGAGATGGGAATTGCCATTTTCTTTAAGGAAGTTGAGTTTGGAGGGGAATATAAGATTAGAAACATTATCTTTGAAGAGGAATTTATTTCTCTTCCTATAATTGCTATTGATAGTGATCAAATTCCTATATTTGACATTGTTCAAGAAGCAAATCAAGATAACCAAGATAATGTTAATGAATTTCCTGTCCAAAATCAAGAAGTTGCTCCTGAAGAGCAAACTCAACAACCTCAAGAGCAAATGCCATTAAGAAGATCTACTAGAGAAAGGAGAAATGCAATTCTAGATGATTACATTATCTTTCTCCAAAAACATGAGGTTGACATAAGAGTGATAGAAGATGATCCAATTAACTTTCATCAAGTTATAAAGAGTTCTAATTCTCAAAAGTGGATTGATGCTATGAATGATGAGATAATGTCCATGAAGGAAAATGATGTTTGGGATCTCATCAAGTTGCTTGAAGGTGCGAAACCTATTGGTTATAAATGGATATTTAAAACCAAAAGGGATTCAAAAGGCAACATTGAGAGATATGAGGCTTATCTTGTTGATGAGGCTTCACTCAAAAGGAAGGCATTGATTATAAGAAGACTTTCTCTCCAGTTTCATCAAAAGACTCCTTTAGGTTATAATGGCACTCGTGGCTCATTTTGATCTTAAGTCATATCAGATAGATGTTAAGATTGCATTTCTCAATGGTGACAATGATGAGACAATTTATATGTTGTAATTAGAAAACTTTATCTTAGGTGATTCAAAGAAAATGGTTTGCAAATTAAAGAAATCCATCTATTGACTTAAGCAAGCTTCTCGTCAATGGTATCACAAATTTTATCAAGTTATCATCTTGTTTGGTTTTGAGATGAATTTAGTTGATAATTGTATATACCATAAGTTTAGTAGGAGTAAATATATTTTCTTGGTATTGTATGTTGATGACATATTACTTGCTAGTAGTGATTTAGGCTTATTACACGAAACTAAGAGATTTCTAAATAAAAATTTTGAGATGAAAGATATTGGTGACACCTCTTTTGTGTTGGGTATATAGATAAATTGAGATCATTCTTGAGATATCTAGGTTATCACAAAAAAGCTATATCGATAAAGTTCTTAGCAGGTTTGGAATGAAAGATTGCAAACTAGGAGATACTCCTATTGCTAAAGGAGACAAATTTAGTCTAAATTAATGCCTTAAAAATGAAATTGAAATGAAAGATATGTAAAAGATTCCCTATGCATCAGTAGTAGGAAGTCTTATGTAGCTCAAGTATGCACACGTCTAGATATTGCATACATTGTTGGGATGTTAGACAAATATTTGAGTAATCCTAGAATGGATCATTGGAAAGCAGCCAAATGGGTTATGCGTTATTTATAGAGAACTAAAGACTACATGCTCACATATAAAAGATTAGAACACTTGGAGATCATTAGGTATTCTGATTCTAATTTTATAGGATGTCAATATAGTAGGAGATCCACTTCAGGCTATATTTATTTGCTAGCTGGAGGAGCTATTTCTTAGAAGAGTACTAAGCAGATACTCATAGCTTCTTCCACTATGGCAGCTGAGTTTATAGCTTGTTATGAGCCATCCAATCATGGAATATGGTTACGAAACTTTATCACAGGGCTACGAATTGTAGATGATATTGAAAGGCCATTAACGATATTTTGTGATAATAAATCAACTGTTCTATATTCCAATAACAATAGAAGTTCTACGAAGTTAAAGCACATTAATATCAACTTTCTTGTTGTCAAAGAAAGAGTTCATGATGGTCAAGTGTGCATAGAACATAGTGGCACAAACTCTATGGTTTACCACCTAAAGTGTTTCATGAGCATACTGCTCATATGAGTGTTAAATTATTAGATGATATGTTGTTTTAGTGGGAGTTTGTATTTGAATGTTCTTAATTTTAGACACACTTTTGTATTTATTTATGCAGAATGAAGTACATCATTTGTTTTGCACTCTGAGTATGTTTGCATGTTATAATTATAATATGATCTCATAAGGAATAAAGTAGGACTAGTTGGAAATAGGAATGTTAAGATCACATTACATATAATTTCCATGCTACATATACATACCAGATCTATGTCATCAAATATATTAGTATGTATGACTATTGATGGGTTGAGTTACGAATTAATGTAACAAAGGCTGCTTTAATTCCATGCCAATATGTGAGATAGACTAGATTGTAACTAAGGAGATGTTTTCAAGATATCATAGCCATTTCAATACACATATAAAGTAATATAATTAACTCAAGATATAATATGTAGCCCAAGTGGGAGATTATTGGGTTTAATCTTTCAAGTGGGTTTAAATATTAAATTAATTATATTATGTGTTATCAAAATTAAAAAAAGTAATTCAAGTGATATAATTTTGGGCTTTAAAAATATCTATTGGGTATGGGCTTCTATTGTGTAGAAACCCAATACATGTTAAATTAAGGTTTATGGGAATCTACTTAACCTAGTATATAAAAAGCATTAGGGTTGTGGTCCTTGAGTTAAATTTCAGTTGTTAATTTACATTGCCTTATACACAAAGCAAATTATTGAGACGAGAATCAATGCTTAAAAGCACTCAATCCTTTAGTTGATTCATCAATCATGGATTCATGTATGATCTATGATTTTTTATTTATTATTCATTGTCCAACGGTTTGCATGCAGTTCTTTAATCAAATACAAATAATTTATATTAAGATCTATAAAAAATCTAACAAAATAGGCTATATTTTATTAGTACAATCATTTTTTTTTATATTTACACTGATAAGGCAAGCATACAAATAACATATAAAAGAAAACATAAGTATTTTCTTAATTTAATAAAAGCATGTATATACTATTGTAAATTATAATTTTTTATTTGTCATGTATAGTGAATGGTTTAAAAGCTAAAATTAATGTTTTTAGGTTATATATGAGAGAATACACACACACACACATATGTATGTATTTGATAGTATATGTTACTGGCCTAAACAAATGTAGAGTAGTTAAAAAGATAAAAACAAAAGGCATGAAGGAAAGTGAATATGTGATAAGACAAAATTTAGCTACCTCCTTATAGAAGGGACTCAATTACAGAAGATGAATGTGTAATAGCCTTGTCCATGGAAGATGGATAGGACATGACAAAATCACTAAAACCTTGATGGTCTACAAATGATAGGCCACTTGTAAAGAGACTAAGTGATGACAATTTTGGTAGAGGAATATCCCTCTCTAAAAATTGGGCTACTTGTCTCATACTTGGCCTAGCTTCAGGTTTTAAATGTTAACATAATAAACCAAGTTTTAACACCAACTCTATTTCTTCTCCTACATAATCACTACCCAAATTTGGATCATCAGCCTTAAGAATCTTACCTTTAGTCCTACAACTAAATACCTAGTTAACCAAGATTGTATATTCCTCTTCCGCTTTATTCTTTAATGGCTTTCTACCACAAAGCCACTTTAAGTAGAAAAGTGCTAAAGGTAAACACATCAATTTTTTTTGTTGCCTTCCCAGTTTGAGTATGTTCAAGTGGAAGATAACCAAGGGTACTCATAATATGTGTTGTTTGAGGATCTGTCCTATGATAATAAAATCTTGGTAGTCTAAAATCTCCTAATCTCCTATGAGATACGTCGACTGCGATCGGGCCAAGAACTGCTTGAGTGAGCCTTAAGAAGGAATGCTTGGATAGTTTGATCAACATAAAATCAAAAGCCTGAGTGACTTTTATAAGGTGGTTTTCCTTGCAGTGAGAGAGTCGTCATTCATATGGTTAGTCTGGGAAGTAAATCGTAAAGAGGTTTTAGGTTTAGAAATTCCCTCTTATTCATGCCTTAGGATTAATATTAGTTTTTCACCTAATTGGTTCTAACTTTTATTAGATCCCTAATCATACAACTATCACAAAATAAACACCTTTGCACATTAATACAAATTATCTTTTATTAAAGTATCAATAAAGAAATATGCATCCAATAAATCCTAATATGCTACAATATATATGAAATTGGGCCAATTTATTAAATAGAGGACTTTGGTCCCATAAAATATTTTTATTAGGAAGATTGGAACTTTGGTTCCAAAATCATTTATGAAAACTATTCATTTTATCCATTAAAATTACCTTAAAGCCTCAAAATAGTTTTTAGGGAGTTATGGAAATTTGGTTTCAAAAATGCTTTTTATTAAAAAAAACTTTTATTTTTACTCCATTAAAATCATTTTGGGTATTAGAACATTGGTTCTAAATCAATTTTACCAATCAGAACATTTTTATCAAATAGAAATCCTTTTTTTATTGAAAAACATTTATTTTCCTAATTTTATAAATAATTTTGGGGATTTAAGGACTTTGGTCCTTGAAATGCATTATTTAAAACCTTTATTTATTAAATAACTCATTTTAATTAAATTAAAATAATTTTTAGCAATTAGGGTTTTTGGTCCCTAAAACTTTTATTTTCATGCAATTAAGTCCTTATTTTTATAAGGCATTTTCACATTGTCACCACTTTTTAATCAAATAAAAAATCATTTTAACTATCCCATTAAAACATTAATGGAATTATATAGGAAAATGTTTGAACAACAAAATAAAATTATTACAACCGATGTGCAAATATAACCTTTACATCAATCTAAAAAGGCTTAAAAAAGGAAAAAGGAAACAATGGAATAAAAAATAATCTAATGCTCTTAGCTCCCCTAGTGATCACTAGAAATAAAAAGGAGTAAGAACACATAAAACATAGCTGCTTAGAACAAACAGTCAATTGGATGAAGTGTTATTTGATCAAAGGTACCTTATGAAAAATAACTCAAAAATAGAGGCAAGAAGAAAAAAGACAGACATTTTATCATTATTTAAGGCCTTTGAGTGTCAATCATATATATGGTCATTTGATCGGATCTCTCTCAAGCCTCATCTAGAAGAAGCACATTCATAAAAAGAAAACTTAAACATGTTATACTTTAAAAATACAAACTTTATTCTGGTAGAAGGGGCGTACATTCGATCGTACAGACGAATGTCTGATTTGATGTTCATCTAGAAATCTTTAAATAAAGACTATCTAGATAAAAAAAGAGAGTTTCTTTATTTGGAGAGATAGTCACATTAGATCGGACCTTTAGACATTCGATCGGATGTTGACCTTTTCCTAAGGAGACTTGAGTTTCAAGGTAATAAAAAGTGACTACTTTGCATTCAAAGAACATTCTTATGAATGGATAAAGTTGGTCATCTATCTAGAAGAACTTGGTCTCATTCCTAAGCAAAAAACACCAACTAGTGTCTTAAAATAAGATTTTAGGGTATTCAAAGCTGCCTGAGTTGATCCTTGATTCTTATTATTCAAAGAAAACACCCAAAAAAAGGTACAAGAACCATAACAAAATTGGATCTAAAGTTTAAAAGAAAAGAGGAAAATAACAAAATGAGCAAAAGAACATAAAAATGCATATTAAAGATACAAATTGGGCATAAAAATATAACACTAAGCAGTCTTTAGGGAAATGCCTAAGCTTTTCTTTATCTCTAAGATTCCTTGCTAAAAAGTGAGATTAAGAGTTGAAATAGGTTGTTTGGTTGGTAAGAAAGTGAAGAAAGTGTGGAAAAGCTTAAAGCTTTTCCCCTGTTTTTTTTTCTCTCTTTTAATTTAGCTTTTTGATGTCTTGAGAGAGTATTTTGGGTGTTATAATGAAAAATGGCTTTAAACCCCTTAATTAGGTCTGAAACTTGCCTTTAAGGGGTTAGAGGTTGGAGGGTTCTACCCTTCAGTTTGTTCGATGAGAGGGGGACACATGACCTTTTTTGGCATTGAAAGTTGATCCATTCAAATGAAAGGATTCATTTGTTCTTATGAGCCTTCAATTGGAGGTTTAGTTTATAAAAAGGTTCATTTTGGCAAGATTTTTAGTATTGTCTTTTAGGGTTTCATTTAATCGGATACTCATCCGATTAGATGAATCCTTATCCGATCATACCTATTTGGCTTTTGTTTCTTAATTTTCAACTAATAATCCTTAAATAAGGGTTGGCTTTATCATTGGATTTGCTCTAAAACTATAGACTCCCATGTGTTATGTCTATAGTTGCCATTATTTTGATGTGTGTGCAGGTCATCATCAAAGCTCAAAAAGGTAAGGCACATATACCTATACCATGGGTTAGATTTAAGAGTTCTCTATACTCAGTAGGTGCAACTTGAGCCAGCTTTTGTAGGTATGCCTCTAAAGGTAGATAGAGAAGTCTTAAGGTTATGATGATAATCTCGAGAGCTCCCTCTATTTGGTCGGTGCAACTTGAGTCAGCTTAGTGGTTATGCTTTTAAGAGCAAAAAAAAAAAGCCTTAAGGCTGTATTAATATTTTTAAGATCTCTATCTACACGGTAGGTGAGACTTGAGTCAGCTTATGTTAGAA
The DNA here is from genome assembly GCA_948208565.1 of Hura crepitans. Lineage (NCBI taxonomy): Eukaryota > Viridiplantae > Streptophyta > Magnoliopsida > Malpighiales > Euphorbiaceae > Hura > Hura crepitans. The sequence goes on from CANXYI011677806.1 coordinate 8,345, forward strand.
TTATGCCCAAGAGCTTAAATGTAATAGGGATATTTTATGTACATAATAAACTTTGGTTTATAATAAAAGGCATCCTTTATTACTATAGTGCTTATGTTAATTTATCTATTTGATCTGATCTTAAACTATGTAATAAAATCCGTGGCATATTCACAGTGTAGAGGGAATTATGAAGTGTTCCTAATATGAGATTTTTATTGCTTGTAAATGTGAAATACTAAAATTATCCCTAGTCATAATATTAACAAGATGGGACATTGTTAATGCAGATAGACTAGTCCTTATTATTCTCTTTGACATAGTCAAATAGTAGTTCTCACAAGTTGTAAACATGGTGATGCTTAGAGATTACATGTGGATGCTTGTTTGAGAAACAAATTCATTAAAGACTCGATGCAATAATGTTCACATGGATAAAAAATCAATATTAGTGAAACAATTTTATCATATTAGTTGTACAAGCATCATAACTTGAGATCGCTAAGGTTATCTTAACTATAGAGAACTATACTTTAACTCTGGTGTTTTTACATCACTATGATGTATATATAGCTAGGTGATTAGGTATGGCTTGAAGGGCTTAAAGGTAGTTAAGTGATTAATAGAGGATTCACCACCTCGAATTGTTATAGGGAGTTTATCTCCTAATATGCCTCTATTATGAGAAACTTTGGCCAAAGTAAAATGCAAATGTGAATGAGATTCACAAGGAAATTTTTAAAATAAAGGAATAAATATATTAAAACTAACATATTTAGGGCTTGATTTAACATACCTAATCAAGCATTAAGTTGATACATGTCCATACTCAAACCTAAATGAGATAAAGTCTAGTAAAAAGATGAATTGCACGGTAACTATACATAGAAGGGTTAAGTAAAACCACTTGACATTTTTGAAACTTGGATAGTCTTAAAGTGTGCCTAGACACTGCTATTGTAACACCCTTATACCTAAATGATAAATCGATTCAGGTATAAGATGTCACGTGTCTAGTTTGGTCACCATTACTTGTAATAAGTGTACACTTATTCAATTATCATATCTCATATGCCATTCAAAAATCTCTCCAATTGTGTGTGTGTATGTGTATATATATACATATATAGCTCATATAGTAACATATACATAATAGGTTAAAAATATCATTAATTACTAAAATTTTACTTGTATAATGAATCTTTGTATAATTGATACCATACACACTTCATCCATAATTACTATTCGCATACATGCAATTATATATAATTTCTATTTATTAATAATGTAACAACACTTTAGCAAGAGAATAATGTTATGGTGGACTCTTCTTACTTGTGTGTCGCATATGAGTGTTTTTGTAGTTACTGGGACTTGATCCATTGCTTTATTCGATTGGACTTATTACCTATGAGTTAGCAAAAGCCAATGTGCTGAGCAAAGTTACTCAGTGGTGTATTCTAATATTATGAAACTTGTGATTCATTTTACTGCTAAATCACTTATTTGTGTTTTAACTAAATTTTTTAGTTCTTTATGTATTTTAAGCTTATCCTCATATGGGTATAAATACCATTTCTAATAATTACTATTATTCTTAATACATAATATATTATATTTGAATGTACAATAATTATAATTATTAATTCCAATACAACTTATTGTTTTCCTTAAATTTGCCTTTCTATATCGTATTCTCCTAATATAATTACTCATCTTTAAATTATCATTCTAATTTTTGGTTTAAGTCTACATAGTGATTCTAGTTCCTTATTGTCTTTGATCTTACATTTTAGTTTATGTACATTATGACAATTAACTTACAATGTTCTTCACTTATTAGAATTCCTAATAAAATCTTACCTACTAATTCACAATGTCCATACACTTATTTTAAAGCTTTTTTATTTATACAATTCATGTATAACCGTATAATATATTATAAATGCACATGGTTTACTTAGGTTCACTACCTATAGTTTATGATTATAACATTTATTCTTAAGTTCTCATTTATATGTATTAAATAATCTTTATGATGTTCAATTTCTTTAATGCAGTTATTTACTTATCTTAGCCTATACTTGATAGACTAAATTCCTAATATTGGATACTGGGATCTCAACCCTTGGGGTTAAGTCATGTGTGTAGTGCCTGCATTTCGAACTTCTCTGGCTACTGTATTAGTAAGAAAGCGTGCAATGGCCTTTATGCACCTCAACAACTGCTGTACCTGTATGAAAACATATCAACATTGTTTATATGAGTAGTGGCCTCTCTTGGACCTCAATGGTGGTTACACCCATATGAAAGTGACACCAAAGTGTCCTAGCAGCTGTTATAACTCCTTAGGTGACCAGTCAACATATCTAGTCTAGGTTGTCCACTCATATGAACTATTACCAATTCTTAATGCATCCTACTTTGAATTATGTTTCGTGTTACTAGACATCATAAAGAATTTATATCATTTCACATTCAACTTTCACATTACACTTTAGTAATGTGAACATATGGAATAAGCTTTCTTAAATCATCATCATAGCCTGCTTTTCCTCATGATTATAGCATACTTATTTATACCCAGTATAAATACATTTGTATACTTGAATTCATATCGTGCCTATATTCTTCGTAACACACATCATTATTATATCTTGACATTTATGTTCCATGAATTAGGATCTCTTTATTGACATATTTATCCATAAGGTTTTTAAATTAATTTTCTTAGATTACCATTTATCCTTGTATTTTTATTTTATCTAATTGCATATAGTTTGCTTAATACTTGTTATTTTATATAAAATTTTACTACATTTTCAATGTCTTTGATTCTTATACCATTAATCATTTAATCCCACAATTTATTTTGTTTACAATACCCAAGTATTTGTTTTGTAATTTCTTTTTAGTTATGATTTATTTATCATCTTCTATTGTTCTTATTATTCTTAACATTTAAGGATTATAATTTATAACAATAATATATATTTATGTTAATTAATTTGTCTATATAATTTCTTCCTTTGTAAACTAAATTCTTCTTTAATTTATTAATTAATTTCATATACTTTTTTTAACTTAAACTTCCTAAATATAAACTATCTAATTCATATTGTTCTCTTTTAGTAATACTGATATTATTATATCAATTCCTTCTTGATGTATATACACACGTGTGTCCCATATTTTTCTTTCATATCTACATAATTGATGTAATTCATTTAAATATAATTACTTACTCATACATATATCTTTATGTATTCATGTATCGATTTCTCCTAGTAATTAACTTATTGTAATTAATTTCATAATTAATTTCAACTATCTAAAATTACCTTATTTCACATAATTAATTTCTTCTACTTATATACATATACATATACAAATACGTATACATATATATATACACTCACACACACACACACACACACACACTTGTACACATATTCCTATATGCATATTTTCCTTAAAACATATATTATGTGTCATTTAAATTACATAATTAAGTCCATATATTTCTTCATAATCCTTATGTATACTTTTTCCTAGCTGATCTTTTAATTCTTCAATATATATTTATACACTTAATCTCATTCTATTTTATTTAATTAGTTTATATAATTCCTTATTCATTTGTATACAAATAAATATATCTTATTTTTCCTTGCATTTGCATATGATTAAATTATACTAATCATTCACCTATACACATTACTCCTTGTTTAATTATATTTGCTTTAATTTAATTGACTATTACCATGCGTGACCTATGTTTTTACTTATACTATTCACACACACATATATATGCATACTTATCCTTTAATCCATTTGTTTATGTCTTATCATGTGCTTACATCCATTTTCTTTCATATTATGTTATTAATTCCTTGATTCCTTAACCTCTATGCATATAAAATTTCACCAATTTAAGTTTTCTTTTCTCATTCTACATTTCAGCCTACCTAAAAAAATGCTAACTTTAATTGATAATGTTTTTACATTTTTATTCATACATCTCTAACTAAATCTATGCTAAATATACTAATATTTCACTTTTTTTCATCATTTTCTTCTTATGCACCTTTTAGCCTCCCTAAATTTTCACACTTCTAATCCTTTTTCCATTAATTTCTTATCCCTACTAGCTCAATTAAATTAGAACTACACATATGTGGCATCAATTTCATTTATTAAGTTATAAGAGAAAGTTAACTACATATTACCACAAAAAGATATACAAGCTTCATAATGTAAGAATACATTTACCTCTTAAGCTTAATTCCATCTAATTTTCAAATTAACTTCTCTAATTCCATTATTCCATCACCAATTCTTTAAGCTCCATCAAATTCATACCCAATTCCTCGCAAATAAAATCCACCATGTAATATTAATCACTAAATTTTATCATAAACTCATAAACTATCACCAAATTACTTTAATTAGTTCACCTACTTTATTTGGTTTTAGAATCACTGACGAACATGGAAGTGACTTCAATTAATCATCTTTCCTCTTCATAATCCCTTTAAATCCATTCTCATCCATGCATCAATGAGGTGGCTAATGAAGTAGAGAAAAAAGAGGCATTAATCCAAAATAGGATAAATAAGATTTTATGGTGAATTAAAGTAGAATTTTGGCATGGTGAGGAGTGAGAGTCTCAGCCATGGGAAGAGGATTTTGGAGGAGGTGTTGGCTAAAACAAATTCATTAATTTATTTTTATTTACATATTTATATGAGGAATGGATGGCTAGGATTAA
>CANXYI011677829.1:0-10196 GCA_948208565.1 Hura crepitans
TGCCTTTTTTATTTTATTTCTGTCTTGTATTTCATCACACATATTAACCTTCCAATCTTAATGACTTATTTTTACTGTTGCTGAAATGATAGAAATATTCTTTCCCTATTCCATTGATTATTTTAACCTAATATTTTATTACGTTCTGTAGGTTGATTTTTCTGTACCTCTATTTCCTAGATTATGTCAATTAAATCCCCTATTTGATGATTTAAAATTCCCACAATATTTATATATATTTCCCCTTAAATTATGCCCACATTTATTGTATATTAATTTATTCTTTTTTTCGACCTCTAGATTTTCAGTCAGGTTTTCAATAATTTAATTAGCTCCCATGTTCATTTTGGTCTCACTAACTTCAACTAATTGCCTTTATATTTTACTAAATATTTTATATATTTATTCTCATGCTAAAAAGACACAAATTTGAATTTATTTTGTCCAGTCATTTTTTTCGGAAAGTTACAGGTCATCGGAGTCCTAGACAGTTAAAGGCCCCTCTCACGTAGAAATCACTATTTATTTAGTATCTTTTTCCTTATAAGTTTATCAACCTATTTTTCTCCTCATTACCTTAAGCCATAGTGTTTCAATTTTACTTTACCTCATTTATTTATTTCACCTAATTTATTTTATAAACCTATTATTTGCACATAAAAATTCTAATTAACATTTATGAACTTAAGTTACTCATTTTTTATGGAATTTTCCCCTTTTTATCATTTTCTATTTCTTACACCTATATCCACTCTCTAGATACATCCTCCAAGTCTCATTTGCCATGCCCACATACATATTCATCATATGTCATACATATGATCATGCATGCATCACATACTCATACATCCTTATCATATCCCATCCATATCCATATCATCCTATTTTCATTATTTACACATCCTAACATACATTTCCTTCCTACACCACTATGCCATGCCTACATCCCCATACATGACATATATGACACATACCTAGTCATGTATGTGCGACATGTATACACATCCCATTCACATACAATACACATCCCTACCATCTTAAATCATCATTCTACATCTTTTAACATACATTCCACATGATTTCACACGTGCACACACATAACACTAAAACTTCTATGCACACATTTTCATCTTCAAGTTCACTTTCTCTTAACACACATGCTAAGTTTGGGTAAATTCACTTACTTTCAACTCCTGTCAGTCTGTAGTTACTCCAAAATCACCAGAATCCCTTTTCTTCCACCTTAAACCGACATTCTCCATTTTCCATACAAGCTCCTAATCTTTGAAATTTTCTACAAAAATGCACACAACTCCAAATTCAATTCCAAAACCATAGGGATTCTTAGAATTCCTCATTTGGGCACTATTCAACCCAGTGTGATTTCTCCTAATTTTGGCTTCTTTCTTCAAATTGATGGAGGAGTTACCATCTAAAGATGATGGATGTTTTAATCTTATATCCTTTTCATGGATTTTTGGTGATATTAGAAGAGAGAAAGAACCATAAAAATGGAGAAAACCCTTGCTATGGCATCGGCTTGGTGTGTTTTGGGTGGAAGAAGATGGTTTGGTTCATTGAAAAGGATACACACATACAAAATCTGATATATGAGATGGGTTGGACCCATTTGATTGGGCGAAATGGTCATTAAACCATTTTTGTGCATTTTATATCAGTTTTTAGGGCAAAAATTCATAAAATATTCCATAAGCCTCCAAAAATTCCCATTTTAGTCCCAAAAATTCTTAATTACAACCACTAAGGCCCTTACAAAATTTTAGCTCCAAACTTCTTCGACAGTAAAAATCACTCTTCACCATAGACCTAGTTTAACATACGAAAATTCATAAAATATTCCCTGGTCCTCCAAAAATTCTCATTCTAGTTTTAAAAAATCCTCACTTTGGGTCTTGAAGGCCCATGTAAATTTTCAGGTTAAAAGTCAATAGTTGCCTTTCTAGTACTATTCACCTACTAGAATAAAATATTCAGAAAAAATATCTGTTGACCTCAGAAAATTATAATTCCTTCTCTATCATACTCAGTGGAATTTTTGAGGTTCAAGGTATGATATTTTTGAGACCATCCAAGCACTTTCTTGGGCTGTCTTGGCTCGACCTCATTTTGTCTCTGTAAACAGCAGTTCTTAACCTGGAATAAATTATTGGTTCTACTAAAATTTTTTTGTCATTCGTTTTGACCATTTCAGGCCAATTAAAGTTTCTCCGCCAATATGCTAGTCAACAGACTCAAAATGATGACCCGTATTGTGGGGAACATCACTCGGGTCCAAAAAACATTGTTCACATGGTTCGTGTTTTCAAGCGTTACAACCTCCTTTACCAGCTACCTAAAGTCAGCTTTAACTTGTAATTCAGCCAATACTTCACCTTCCATTTTATATTCCACTCTAGGATGTATTAACTTCACGGTGGCAATAAGTTTCCTACTCAGAGCATCTGCAACAACATTCGCCTTTCCTGAATGATAGTCAATCAAGTAATTGTAGTCCTTGATTAACTCCATCCATCATTATTGTCTCAAATTTAGCTCCCTCTATGTAGGCAAATACTTCAGGCTCTTATGATCGATGTAGATGTAGCACTTCTCTCCATACAAGTAGTGTCTCTACACCTTCAATGCAAAGACGACTACAACTAATTCCAAGTCATGTGTGAGATAGTTCATCTCATGAGGCTTCAATTGCCTGGAGGCATATGCAACTACCTTGCCTTCCTATATAAACACACAACCAAGTCCCTTGTGGGAAGCATCACTATATATCACAAACTCCTTACCCTATTCTAGCTGACTAAGGATAGGTGCCTTTGTTAGCATTCACTTCATTCTGTCAAAACTATCTTAGCACTTGTTATCCCACTTGAACTTCACATCTTTTCTTATCAACCATGTCAGTGAAGCTATAATCATCGAGAAGCCATTCACAAATCTCCGATAGTAGCCTACCAATCCAAGGAAACTTCATATCTCAATCACATTCCTAGGAGGATTCCACTATAACACTGCTTTAACCTTGCTCAGGTCTACTCTGATACCTTCAGCTGAGGTAATATGACCCAAAAATACTACTTCTCCCAACCAAAACTCAAATTTGCTAAACATAGTGAACAACTGCTTCTCTTTTAATGTCAACAACATAATCTAGGGGTGGTGTTCATATTCCTCTCGAGTTTTGGAATACACTAAGATGTCATCAATAAAAACAACCACAAACTGATCGAAGTATGGCTTAAAGATCCGGTCATCAAGTCCATAAAAGCTGTTGGGGCATTAGAGAGCCCAAATGGCATCACTAGGAACTCATAATGCCCATAACATGTCTTGAAGGTAGTCTTAGGAGTGTCACTCTCCTTAATCTACAACTGGTGATATCCTAACCTCAAGTCTATCTTAGAAAAGACACTAGCACCAAGTAATTGGTCAAAGAGATCATCGATCCTAGGAAAAGGATATTTATTCTTAACTATCACCTTATTCAGTTGCTTATAATCGATCCACAACCGGAGCGACCGCCCTTCTTCTTCACAAACAATACAGGAGCTCCTCAAAGTGAGACACTAGGCTTGATAAAGCCTTTATCTAGTAACTCCTGCAACTGCACCTTCAATTCCTTCAACTCTGCTGGGGCCATCCTATAAGGTGTAATAGATACTAGACACTAAGGTATATTTCAATCTCAAAGTCTAACTCCTGATGTGGTGCCAATCCTGGCAACTCATATAGGAACACAATAGGAAAATCAAACACAATAGGTATTTGATCCACGCTAGGGGTTGAAGCATTCGTATTTGTCACAGAAACTGAAAAAGCTTCACAACCCTTCCAAATGAGTTTTTTAGCTGTTATAGCTAAAATAACATTGGATAGTGAGTCTTTTTTACCCAAAACAGTCACCTCTTGCTTATATGTGGTCTGTAGAATCAACCTTTTCTTTTCACAATCAATTACTGCTCGGTGCTCTCACAGCCATTCAATACCAAGTATGACATCAAACTTATGAAAGGGAAGCTCTATCAGATCTACTGAGAAGGTCTGATCATGGATCATTAGAGGACAGTGTCTGTAAACTATATTCACTATCACACTCTGATTTATCAAGTTACTCATTTGAATATCTATATCTATGGGTTCTAGTTTAAGCTTTATCTCGTGCTTGTATGGTACATATATATGAATGTGTCGATCCAGGATCTATCAAAGCTAGTACTGGAACATCAAATAAAGGAAAAGTACTAGCAATGACGTCTAAAGCTTCTACTTCCTCCCAAGCATAAATGGCAAACAATCGTGTTGGAGCTCTTGCCTCTGATTTACCCCTTTGGGTGGTGCTCGATTGATCCAACGTCGACTGTCTCTAGAGTCTACCAGCTATTGTTGCCACTGAAGCTTGAGTTTGAACAGCCTTTGTCTGCCTCTGAGGGCACTCCCTCTCATAATAGTCTCGAGCACCACATACAAAGCACTCGCCTCACCTAAACTACCAACATTGGCTCCAATGCCTCCTTTGGCAACTCCCACAAGTTAGAGGTGCACTCCTGGCAATAGATACTAGTGCACTCAAGGGCTGCTATGATGGAAGTGGTCAAGGTCTAGAAAGAAAACCCTGACTAGTCCTCTGTGATAGAGCTTGCCTCTGTGACTACTAGCCTATCTGCCTTTGGGACTACTAGCTAGGCTAAAAGTCCCTCTGTCTTTTACTCTTACGTAGAGCTAAACTGATCTTACTTGCAATAAAAGTCCTCTTCCTCTAGAATAACTCCCTCTTCTTTTGCAGCATCTCTTCCATGTCATAGGTTGCTGCAACCATTTCTAATAAGTCTCTGATCTTCGGAGTTGAGATCTACATCCTCAGCTCAACATTGAGGCCCTTCTCAAACCTCTTACATTTTTCCTCATCAGTAGGGAGAAACTCTACTACATATCTACTTAGACGAGCCGAATCCTTCTCATACTCAGAGACTAAGCTCTTTCCTTGCTTCAGGTCAAAGGACTCCTGCCTCTTTTTATCCTTGTAAGAATCAGGAATGCATCTCTTCTAGAATTCCTTTAGAAAGAACTACAAAGTCAACTCAGCTACTACCTTCCTCTTTCTTAATGTATCCCACTAATGGAAGGCCTTTTCTTGTAGCAAAAAAAATGGAACACTTTAGGTACTCATCCTTAGAGCACTCCAACTGCTCTAATATCCCGATGGTCCACTCCAGCTAGTACTCTACTCTCACTGTGTCATCCTCCCTCGCACAAAAGAAAACCATAGCTCCCATCTTCTTTATCCTCTCTAAATAAGTCTTCTGTAATGTTAGGGGAACTGGTGGAGGTGGATAAGGTGCAATAGGAACTGAAGCTAGTGGTGGTGGCAGAGGTGCTGTAGTATGTCCCAACAGGTCCACTATTTATTGTAGCAAAGCTGAAGAAGCCTCAGTCTAAGGTTGGGGCTGAGGTGATTGCTATTGAGCAGCATCACTAGGCTCTGAGGTAGCTGCACTCACCTTTAGTCCATGTATGGAAGTCGGGGCAAAACTAGCCACCTCTTCCCCTTGCTCTAGTGGGGTCCACTCACTCATTGTGCCAAAACTATACCAAAAATAATTATTGACTTCAGATAGTGTAGCTTGACTAAAAACAAAACCCTAGACTCATACACTCATGTATAAGATGCCTATTGATGCCTAAACCAACTTTGATACCACTAAATGTGACATCCCCTACCCATTTCTGAATAAAATAGGCAAAGTGTTCTACTTCTTATGAGGTCATCCATTCTTGGATTTCCTTAGGGACCTTTTATTTAACTCCAGCCCACCTTTGGCCAACTTTGACTTAGCCTACCCATTATGTATTTCTATCTACTTAGCCTCTTATTACAACCTATTTTAGACTATTGAAACCTTAGATTAGGATTACCAGACATTCACAGTAAGTCAAGCAGCATAAGGGCTACTTGAGTGAAAAACCCAAAATAAACTTGCAAGAAAAACACTTCTACAACCATCCCAATATCAATCTCACTCTTGGACCCTTCTGGTCCTCTAGAACATCATCACATATCAACATACTCAACACAACATGTAGGCTCTCAGACCTATAGGCATACATATATAAACATGCATATTATATATTAACAACCAAAATTATACAGATATATAAGGTTATTATCTCAAGTTTTATTTTACAACCCATAACCCATACTAGCCTACTATACATAAGTGCATAACTAAAACCACCAAAAAGGAAAGCAAAATTATACCCCAATAACTTAAAGCAGCAACACTAATGTCGTCTAAAGTTTAACAACCATTAATTTATAGCCTACGCATTAGAACATTGACACATTAAGTATAAACTCAGTGGTGGAATAGACTAAATATAATATGTCATAATACATGCATACAAGAATCATGCAACACATAGCACACAAGCTAGTTACCCTACCTTACTAAGTTGAATTCTTTTTTTTAGTCAAGTCCATATATTAAGTTCATAATTAGGTTCATTATAATTTAGGACCAAAACATACAAATAACACTTTAAGACACCGGATAGCGGGAACTATCCTTGTAGTGGCTTATATTTTGGACCTCGGTAGCTATACCTACCTTGCCCGATAGTAGGGATTAGTTCATAGACCTCCCATTACCAAATTAGTAGATAGCAGGGATCAGTTCATAAATCTCCTAATATCTATAAATGGGATAGTAGGGAATAGCCCTGTGGGACCTCCCAATAACTGTGTCACATCATCAACACCATAGATGGATAGTAGGGATTATCCCCGTGGGACCTCTCAATATCCATAGACAACAAATGGGTAGCAGAGATCAGCCCAGGTAGACCTCTAAATGCCTCAGTGTGTACAGTTCATCTTAGAACCTTGGCAGATGCACTCACCACTTCCAACAAACAACAGTGGCCCTAAGAGGACAAAACTGCCTAGCAGCTGCTAACTCCTTAGTTGACCGGTCAACCTATTTAGTGGGTGTCTAATTGATGGGCCAAATTACTTTGTTAAACTGTTAGTCTTAACTTTATTAGTTCCTAAGTCTATTATACCACTAGGTCACATGCCATGCTAAGTTACACAAAAAAATGCCACAATTTACCTATCGTTGCAAAGTTACTATTCATAAAGTCATTTTACGAAACTGTCACTGTTCATTTGGTAAATCCCAATTTCCATGCCTTTCATAATGCAAACCGTACCAACTCAAATTTCCATTTTTCTTCACATGTCCACTCATAAACCATATTCATATAATAAGGTATATATTCATGCCATTTTATAAGTCATTACCATGCCATAAAATACATATCCAATTAAGCTACCATTTCACCAAATTTTTATGCCAAACATATTACTATTATTATCCATTTCCAATTATGGTTTATATACTCCATATACTTGTCATTTTCTCACCTAATATGCCATATACATGTTCACACATGCCATGTCACATTACATACACCATTCGGCCAAAGCACATATATGCACATACACATGGATTTCTTCCTAATATATCATGCCAAACATTTAATTTTAAGGCTGTTAACATTATTATAACACCAATTTACCTTATTACTATGCCTAACACCATGAACACACCATTCCATACAACACAAATGCACAATTTCATAACAAACACATAGACATAATAAATTTTAGTCTATCCCACATACCTAGGGTGTGAAAACACCCTTTTTCCCACCACTTGGAGGTTTGTAAGCTTGCTCCCCTGTAAGGGTTTCATTAGCACCTAAACATACACAATCCACCATTAGAAAAATTCTCAATAATTTTATATAGCTCCAAATTAAAATCTAAAACCATGGCTAACCTTAGATTGCCTTAATATACCCATACCAAAAAAAAAAATGGGTTAAAGACACTTACTCAAGAAAAAGTTGCTATTCACTAAAGTGGAAGATCTTCCAATCTAAGCTCTATTTCTCACTTTTGTTAGAAGATTTGGATTCTAGAGACTTTGAAGGGAAGGATTAATATAAATTTTATAGGTTTTAGTGCAGAGATGAGAGAAAAATGAAGAAAAAGAATGGTGGAGGAGAGAGGGTGGCATCAACTTTTAAGGCTCTCAAGGAGGAAGATGTCGAGTTTACACATGTGGCCTATAAACATGTGTAGCTTCTTATATAGGGGTAGGTGGGTGCCCTTGATCACAACACGTGGCGATCTAATGACTCATATTCTCCCTATGCCTTTTTAAACTTTAGAAATTCATAAAAAATTCTCTGAACCTCCAAAAATACTTATTTCAATTTTAAGAATCCTCAATTAGTGTCACTAAGGCCCATATAAAATTTAAATTCAAAATTTCACAGTTGACTTTTTGACACTATTCATCTGCTAGAATAAAATATTCAAAAAAATACCAAATGACTTTAGAAAATTAAAATTCCTTCTCCATCATACTCATTGGAATTTTTGAGGTTCGAGGTATGGTAATTTCGAGTCCGTCCGGGGCTGCCCTGGCATAAATTCATTTTATCTCCTTATACTCTAATTCTCGACCCGAAATGATTTATTAGTTTAGCTAAATTTTTAAATTCATTTGTTTTACCCATTTTTAGGCCCTTCAAAGTTTTATGACCAACACGCCCCTTTCTGGCCTCGTGGTGATGCCCTGTACCACAGAGAACATCACTCAGGGCCCTGAAGTTACTGTTCATAAGACCTTGACTTACGGGCATTACGCTATGAAAAGTCTCGTGACAATAACCTACTCCTTATGATTTAAAGTGGGAATAACAATGAATTTCCTCACTTACAATCAATCTTTAGAGATCCTAGGTCTATAAAAGCAACATGAAAAATGGAAGAGACCTCAGATATTACCTAGATAAATACACTCTTCAAGCAATGGCATGGGATTGTGAAGGCTTGGGAAGGAGTACCTTTCTTTTGTGAAGGTAATGGTCTAGTAGAATAATTCTTGCTTAGGATGTGATGTATATTCTAGAAAATTAGGTTTTTTAAGCCACCTTTTTCCTTTAATAAAGAGAAGTATTTATAGGCTTAGGTTAAACTTTTTTTTTCTTTTTTTTCCATTTAGAAAGAGGGTAGAATCCTAATGGGATTTTGAATCCTAATATAAATCGAAAAAATTCTATTTCTAAAGGGCTTTCTTATCGACAAGTCCTTATGGACTTATACATACTAGTCTATACGGACTAAGTTCAAGTATGCCTTTCCTGCTAATCCATAGGCTTTGTGGGATAAGTTTTTGGCTAGTTTATACATTGGTCTGTGCAGGCATTATCTAATAGGTCCATGCAGACCTCTTTCTAGAAGGCTTATGCCATTGCTTGGTAGCTTATCTATGGCTATCATTATAGGTCAGGAGTGAGGTGTCTACAGTTGCCCCCACTTTAGTGTATGTTGTGAAACAATAATGCATATCCAAGTACACAAGTTAGAAATGCTTACCTATCATGAAGCTATACCAAATATGAATGCTTGCTTCTTTTAATCAAACTATGGTTTGCCTAGGCTTTGGTGTAAGTCGTGGATTGGCTTATGGGGCTGAACCCAAAGCAGTGGAATGGCTTATGAGGCTGAATTTGAGTTTGAGGATTAAACTCTGAGTTAATCCTAAAAATGTTGGATTAGACACTGAGTTGATCCTAAAAATGTTGGATTAGATGCTGTGTCGATCCTAAGAGTGTTAGATTAGATGTTGAGTCGATCCTGCATGAAAGAATATCAAAAAATATCAATTTGATATTGAAAATGTCACTGCATTTATGTAACACTCCCTTGCCCAATCCTAAAGGAAACAGGCAAAGAGCATTACTTCCCGTGAGGTTACCCTTCTTTGGATTTCTCTAGGGACATTTCATTTAACTCCTATGTGACTTTGACCAACTTTGACCTAACTTAACCTTTTAGTGTTTCTTTCTGAATAACCTTTTATTACTGCCTATTTTAGTCTATTAAAATACTAGATTATGATTGTTAATCATTTATAGAAAATCGGGCAGCTTAATGGCTACTCGGGTGAAAAGCCAAAAATTTTCCTGCATGAAAACACTTCTAAACTAGATTCCACTCATAATCCAACTCTTGGACCCTTTTTGTCTCCCAAACCTCATAAGTTATTAGCACCACAATACACAGGGTCTCAGACCTAGAAACATACAAACATCATGAACATGTATAT
>CANXYI011677832.1:0-13961 GCA_948208565.1 Hura crepitans
TTATGACTAAGGATTCTAGTTAGACATGCTTAACTAGCCTTACTCTAATGATTAAAGCTTTGTATTCTACTTTATTATTGGATGCTTTGAATTTCATTCTCAGAGCATATTCTATATTAAGGTTTAGTGGACCTTTCATGTATATCCCAATGCTTACTCTCTGATTGTTCGAAGCACCATCCACATACATCTCCTATTCGCTCAGTCTCGATCAGGCATCCAAAACTTCTTTTTTCTTGTGAATTTTATGATAAAGTTTGTGACGACCTATACCTTTATGAAGGTACACAACTTAAAGCACACGCTGTATGGCTAAAGTTTCATGGACATTTCAACCATTTTTCATTAGCATCAAACTTATGTAAGATCTTTTTGATTGGTGTATCCATCTTAACAACTACTTTATACAATTAAAAGTAGTGCTTTAGCTTTTTAATTATCATTATTAATGCCGTTAATAGCTATTTAACTTGGCTCTTTTTTAGCTATAGTCTCTTCAACACCTAACTGGTGTAATAAATAGGTCTCATCTCTTTACCTTCCTCTATAACTAAAACTAATGTTACAGTGTCTCCCGTGGTAAAGAGGTACATGTATAAAGTTTCACCTTCGATAAGTCTATTGAGCATTGGGAGTTCTATGAAAAAGGCTTTAAGTTCTTTGAAAGCTTTTTTGGCATCTATTATCCCATGCAAACTTGCTATTTTTCTTGGACTTCTTGAACAAGGGAGGCATCTGTATGTTAAAAAGGATATGAATCTTCCCAAGGCTATTATCTTCCTATTTAGTTTTTGTATGTCATTCAGGATCCTAGGTGGTTTCATGTACAAGATGGCTTGTATTTTTTTTGGGTTAGCCTTTATCCTTATATGATATGCCATAAATCTAAGGAATTTTTCTAACTATATGCCAAATGTGCATTTTTCTAGATTTAGCTTCATATGATATCAGTTAAGGGTGGCAAAAACTTTTGTTAGATTGTTAATATGTTCCTCAATGTTTAGTTCTTAATGATTATATCTTTGATATAAACTTTGATTGGTCAGCCACTATCCTCTTGAAACTTCTTATTAACTAGCCTTTGGTAGGTGGCCTCTACATTTTTAAGACCAAATGGCATAACATTGTAGCAGAAGGTATCTTTATATGTAATGAAGCTAGTTTTCTCCTTATCAAGGCCGAACATGAGTATCTAATGATACCCTGAATTAGTGTTTCGGAAAGAATAAATTTCATATCTTACTATAGAATCCATTAGTTGGTCAATACAGAAAAGAGGGTAGCTATCTTTTGGACATGTTTTGTTTAAATATGTGAAGTTAACACACATGCGTATTTTTCCATTTTTCTTTATGACTAGTATAACATTTGTTAGCCATTAGGGGAAGAATACTTCTTTGATAAACCCTATGGATAGGAGCTTTTGTGTCTCATTTTCTATAATATCTTTCTGATCTTCTAAGTATCGTCACAACTTCTACTTAATCGACTTTGCTTATGGATCTACATTTAGCTTATGGCATATGATTATTAAATTTATTCCTAAGATGTCTTTAGGTAACAAGTGAAAGTAGATTTGTTGAGGATAAGCACTTCGAGTACTTTGTCTTTCATTTATCCAGACATTTATATTTCGATCAATACTATTTTTCCAATTTCTATCTCTACTTTCATCACCTTGCATTCCTTCTCTAGCCTCAAGCATTTTAGTTTTGGTTCTTCTATCGAGTTAGCAATGTATGGTTCTTTTGCTCCTTATGGTAGTAATATAAGCCTTCATGCCACTCATTGATTTCCTTAGACTATCGCAATGCCTTTCTCAGAGGGAATTTTCATCACTAGGCATTGAATGCTGGTCACAAGGCATGTTTTAAAGAACATAGGTTTTCCAAAAATAACATTATAAGCAAAGGGGATATCTATTACCATGAAGTTACATTTGAAAACATGGAAGACTCCTTTTTTACTCACTTTGACATGTAAATCAATAAAGCCAACAATAGGGATAGAGGAATTACCTATCATAATCAACAGTGTTTGCATTTGTTTCAACTCTTTAAGGGTAAGATTCATCCTCTTATAAATGTTGAGGTTCAAGAAGTTCACTGCATTTCCATTATCTATAAGTATTCTTTTTACCAAGAAATTTGTAATGTACCATTGTACTATTAAGGCATTATCAAATGGGATTTTTAGTTCCCTAGCAACATCTGCTAAAATGGTGTCTAAGGGTATTTCCTCATATTTGGTTGAGAGAAATACCCTTTGTGCTACTTTTTTCTTTTTCACATGCCTTCCCCAAAAGGAGATCCTCTCATTATCATGTTGATAACTCTTACTTTATGCCGATCAAGCTTTAGGTCCATTAGTTTCCTTCATTTATCATCTAAACCTGAACTATCACTTGAGTTGGAGGAGGATTATTGCTTTTTCTTTCCCATAAATTGCTTCAATGACCCTTTTTTATCGATTTTTCTACCTTGTCTTTCAAGCACCTGCATCCATCAGTCGTGTGGCCTAGGTCTTTATGAAACTCGTAATATTTGCTTTTATCTCTTTTTTCAAATGTTCTTCATCCATCTTTTGCGGTCAATTCATTTTTCCATGATTGCTTTTGATCTATATTAAGATTTTGGTTAGTTTGTATTTAAAGGTATGAAGGTATGCTATTGTTTGTTTGATTAACTTTTCTCTTCACCCTTTCTCTCAAGGGAGTTTCTCTTAAGGGATTAATATCTTATGGGACTTTACCTTACTAGGCTTTTCCTTAAATGACTCCTAAATAGAGATCTCACTATCTTTCCTATATGTAGCTCAGGATTGTAATGACTATCAATCTTACTAACATCGTCAAGGTCTATGAACTATATCAATTCTATGAAGTTGACCAACTTATCTGTCATTAGAGAATTATATAGCTATATATTCTTCATGTTAATGATCATCCTGACCATTGCCACTTTGCTATTCAAGTTTTCAATATCTGATGCCACTTCTTGAAATCTCTCTGTGAAGTCCCAAAGGCTTTCTTCGTGTCCTTGTATAACACACTACAAATTAGTCACAATCTTTTTAGCACTCATTTAAATGACAAATATGGTTTTTAACAACTTAGATAGCTTTTTAAAAGACATTATTAATGTCAAAGGTAACTCATAAAACTATTCGAGAAAATCTTTCATCAATATAGAAAGGAATACTATGCAAATGAATGCATCATTAAAGGTTTGCATGTGTATCATGGTTCAATATTTAGAGAGGTGTTTGTGTGGGTCTGATCGGCCTTTGTACTTTTTCATCTTTATTTCACAAAAATGATATAGGGAAAGGAAATTCTTGTATTTCCCATGTAAATGGTGAATCTGTATCCCTATCACAATTGAGCTTTTTAGGATGTCCTAGCTTGAATTTTTTGACTGCCTCGATAAAAAAGTTATTAAATTCATCTTAATTTTCGATTGAGTTTTTTCCTTTCTAGTCTTCCTTTTCACTCTGTGTCTCATTCCTTTTGAGCCTTTCAGATCTTTTCATTCTAGATTCATCTGAATGGGATTTGGATTAGGACTAACATTTTTTGCCTTTCTTTGGCTTAGAAGCTACTTTTTCCTTATTTTTTGGTCTTAGCTCTTTGATGAGCTATGAGTGTGTCTTCTCTTAAATTTTGCAAGAGTTGTTACAAGGCTTCTAAAGTGATAGAAGTCCTACTTTAGGTGCTTCCCTATACACCGAACCTTGGGTGAAGGCCGACATTAGGTTTTGCCTTGGCATTTTATTATATTTAGAAAGGCCCGGATCATTATCTATAGACTCTCAACAAAAGCACCAAATCATAGAATTAGTTGTGAAAGTAGTAAATCTCGGCACAAGATAATATGCAAAGAACTAAGGAATTGCCCTAAAGAGTTTCAGGATTGGACCTCTGATGCTTAAGTTAAGTGAGTTGTTTAAGAAAAAATAACAAAGTATAGAGTGGAAGAGCCATATATGTGCTAAAAGAGAACCCGAATTAGGGTCACCCCTTATATAGTTTTTATGGAGTGTCTAACTTATGCAAAAATCTAGAGTTAGTTAACTAGAGTGTGGTGACCATAATCCATGAAAATTCTTATTAGTTGGGTTTGAGTGATGCCTATTGGGCCTATGGGTAGTAAGGCAATATGGATACTATCAAATATTATTCTTAGAATTTTTAGATAATTTGTGGGTAAAAAATAATTTTTAATGGTTTTTAAATGACAAAAAATTATCAATTTCCTAATTGTCTATATTTAAATCATGGAGTGGACAAAGATCCAACAATAAGATTCTTAAATACTGTTACTTATTAATTCTCTGAACAAGTCTTTTGAAAAACTTACTATGTTTGTAGAAAAATTTTCAAGTTGTTTAAAAGAATTGGCTTTAAGTAAAATGAGTTTGAAAGTTATTTTCTCAATAATACAAAACTTTTAGGTTTGTTGCAAGTTCTCAATACCAAATTGATTGCAAAAAAATTAAAAAAAGCGAGAAACCTTAAATTTCACTTCAAAAAAAATTTAGGTCCTTGAGCAACTATATAACTCGGGTTAGACTGATCAAATTTGATATAATATAAAGCAGACTCATATAAGTGGTATTAGAGTCATTGGTAAGATTTTTTAAAAGTGAAAAAGAGGGTTTAGATTGGAAGAGAGAAAAATAGGTCAAGAAATAGAAGTAACCTACTATAGCAAGTTATAGGAAGTTTTCAGATACAAAGTTTAAAATCTAGGGAGTTTGTAAATACAAAATTTTATAGGAATAGATAATAGGTACTACAAATGCCTTGCCTTTTGGGCCTATGAAGATAACTAGAAACAACCTTAAGTAATAAGGCAAGCAAACTAGAACCCTGATTTGTATGGACTAATCTTGGTATAAGTCTGCCTGAACAAACCAAAGCCCATATCTACACAGACTATAATAAACTCATCCCAAAACCAGGCCCAAAAGCCCATGAACTACTAAGGTTAACCCCAAGCCTAAGTCTGCATAGACCTATCACTAAAAGCTTCTAGAAGCGTGAACTTCCTATTCAGACTCTATTTGCCGATCCCACTAAGACTCTGCCTTCTCTAGATAGGAAAGCCACCCATCAAACCTATAATTACCCCTTTGAGGTGAGAATTAAAAAAAAAAAGGAAGAGAGGAAAGGCAATTAGAAAGCTCTTAACCCACTATTCTAAAAGTCTAGGCATAGGCTCCAAAGTAAGAATCACTCTACTAGATTTTAGCCCATACTGAAAAATATTTCTTCTTCTTAAAACCTTACATTTGTATTATTGCTTGAAGCTTATATACAAGGTAAAATCTGATGCCTCTATTTGTATTCATCTCCATTCATTCATGTTGCTTATGTAAATCGATGAACTCCCATTATTAATCATACATGAGGTGAGTCTAAGTGATCTCTATATTGATTATAAGATTAGGTTGATATTTTAAGCTATTTCGTTAGTATTTGACTATCCATTAAAATAATGTAATCATTCTGGAATTGACATTCTAATCACATGGACTTATCTTAATGGATGATAATGTCTGCATGAACTTAATATATTACTATGTGTATGATCTGACATCCGTGTGGACTATTGTTCGTTAACAGTTTTTTGTTTACTTTGTATACTATGTTTTAACGTATTCTACTTACAAAGTTGAAATCCTTGCATGTTATTATCATGTCGTATGACTTTTCTATTCCTTAATACGCATGTTGTTGATATTCTAGAATTAGTGTGTAGTTCGCATGGACTCCCTTTCATAAGGAATGTGGTATGTACAGATATGTATTATATATGTGTGTTCTATTTGTAAGTCTACATGGACTCCCTTTCATAAGGATTGCAATACACGCATATGTATATATTCTATGCATATGTATTATGTATTTTGGTCCGTGCGGACTCCTTTTCATGAGGAGTGTAATCTGCACAAACATATGTTCTGAATCTTGGTCCTTATGAATATACGTATTTATCTTCATGTTTTCGTTTGCATGATTAATTCGTCATTCTCTTAATTATAATCATCATTTTGGCATGCATCATGATTATTCATATTTGTATCACACAAGTTGTTATCATTCTATTTGGTATTGTTTTTAGGTCCTCATGAACCATTATTTGTAATAGTAACCTTTCTCCTTGAGTTGTATAAGAGAGACTATTCTTACTGGGTATGAGGTTTGAATAAACATATTAGCCATGACGCATTATAGTTTATATAGACATAGATCGGAGCCTTAAAGAGTCCGTATGAACTTAACAATACAAAGATGGGACTTAACAACTTATTCCTTATTTGTTTATTTGGTTTATACCTTTTATTTATTTATTTTTATCTATTTTAGATTGTAATAGGTAGTTAAATAACTCATTTTACATGCCAAAAGCCTAACCTCACATCAATGAGTTTTCTACATAATTAATTGGTGTATTCTTAATAAAATGGTTTTGAATTTTCCTTAATAAAGTCACATGAAAAATATATTTTAACAAACGCCAATCTCTTAAAGATAAGAGTTGAGCAATTATCGCCAATTCCTATGGAATTATGGGTAGTTGTCAGTTAAAAAAACAACTAATAAATTACCCAATTTATGGATGTCCAATATACACTAATGCCTGTTATATATTCTAAATGCTGTAATTTATTTCCTCTAAGTGAAAAAGTGACATGAATGCTTTAATTAAAATGCTTGCTTGCATGATATGAGATTGATAAATTTTAGAATATAAAGGGAAGTCTAGTATTGGAGCATAAATAAGATCTAATTCTGAACCCTTTCTAGGCAAAAGATCAGTGGTCCTGGTGTAGAGCCAGGTGGTGACTCGAAACGCTAACTGCTTTGGCCCTTGTAAAACATCATAAATCTATAGTGGCAACTCTGCTAGGGACTGAGAATTGAATCCAAAAGTGCTTAAATAATATACCTTTTAATATTTTAATTTTTATCAGTCTCATGTATTTCATTCTATATAAATTATGTCCCTTTTTACCTTGGATGGTGTAGTGACCCATGACCCATTTTTCATTTAAGAATGGGAGATTGCTAACATATTTACCACTCACAAGCCTTGTGCCTTTAAGTATATAAAATGATAAACTAACCAATCACTATTATCCTTGATTAGAAAGACCTGTTAAGAGGGAGCCCCACTTGTAGGAGCCATGAAAGCCTTTTTAACCAAACTATGAGCCTATGTAGTCAAGCTTAGCAACTTTTCTTAGGTTGTATAACCCTAAGTGTTTGCAACTGCATTCTACTTGCTATATGGGCCTATTACATTTAACCTTATTTGAAGTGGGGCCAAGCCCATTGTGCCTTTTATCTGGAATGAGCCTAACTTAATTTCACCTCAAATAAGATTTAAATGTTATAGGCCATCGTCTTTGCATGCGCTTTAAATACAAGAGATTGTTTGGGCCTAATTAAGCCAATAATTGAACCTGGATGTCCCCCTTGACATTTAAGCAATCCCACCTAGGATAGAAATGTGTTAACCATATGTGTGGGAGAAATAAGGTCAGAAGGTTTCTTGCATGTGTTTATCCTTACTACATCACATACATACACCCCATGCATACCATACATTATTTACACAATATATTGTTAATATACCGATCATGCATCATTTTTAACCCCTTATTTTGATAGCCATCATTACTCCCTCATTCACTGCCCGATTGAAAAAAGTAGGCAAGTGCCTTAACATAATTAAAGATCCATTACTAATTCAACCTAAGAGAGGAGTAATGTCCACTAATGAGTTTATACAAAATCCATACAGATTGAGGCCATGGGTGAAATGTAGAAGAGGATAATGGTAGCATTCACTAATGCCATGTCTAGTATGCATATTTAAAAAGAGGTAGGCCAGACTTCTACCACTCATAAGGGAAAAGAGGTGATAGATGAAGCAAATGATCAAGGCTCAGATGATGACATCCCTCTGGTAAAGAAATCTCACAACAAAGTTCTTTTGCCTAAGCTAATTAAAGATGACTAAATTAATAAGTTGAATGAGAAAATGGAATCCATGAGTAAGCTTGTTACTAGAGGCAAAGATATTAACTTAGATGATATCAGCCTAAGGCCAGACCGCACTATGCCCTATAAGTTTAAAATACTTGATTTGAGTAAGTTTGATGGCATTACTAATCTAAGAACTCACTTGAAGCAGTACGCAATCATTATAAAGGCACTAGCCTAGTAAAAGATTAAATTGTGAGCCTATTCAACATGTCCCTTACTGGCCAAGCCTTGGATTGGTACCATTACTAAGAAAGAATGGTCAAAGAAGATTAGGGTGAATTGGCACTAGCATTTAGCAAATAATATTCCAATGATTCTAGCATAGATGTGACATTGAAAGATCTTAAACCAGTAAGACAAAAGCCTTACGAAACCTTCTTAGATTGTCTTGAAAGGTAGACTGCTAAGGTACCAAAGATAAGGAGTAGGCTTGAGGATATTAACCAGATCAAGATATTTATTTGAAATGCTAATAGCTATATGAACATTGGCCTCATAGCCAAAGGCATCACTACTAGGGAGCTACTGAAAGATATTGCCATTAACTTTGAAGCAGCTTATCAAAATAAGGGATTCAAAAGATTAGGTAATACGAGTTATTCAAGTAACAATGCTGAAGGCACCACCAAGATAGCAGACGTGAATGCCTATAGGGAAAGTGCTACTCCAATATAGGGAAGTCCTTATCCTAGTGTTTGAAAAAGCTAATGAAAGAAGGAAAATTGCAGCCTCTTCCACCTCAACCACAAAATGGTTAATTGCCTCATAATCATAAGCATGACTAGTACTGTGCCTATTTTTAAAGAACATGCCACTTTATAGACAACTACAAGCTCCTCATAAAGGCCATACAAGATCTCATAGATACTAAGCAAATACCTAACCTAGAGGCCAACTTAAACCTACTACCCAAGCACCAGTCCTCATGTCTTCTTAAGTTTGGACTACCTAAAAAATACGTGCTAAAAGACATCTACAAATCTGACCATAAGATAAGTAAGGGGGTGAGAGCAAGCAAAGACATTTTTGTAACAAGCTTCTAGGATAATGAGAGTGAAAGTGAGCTTAAGGAGAGCAAGAACTTTTGGGATAGATCTTCTGATGAGGATCTAGAAGAGGGTAAGAGAGAACAAGTCAAGGTTGAGGGAGAAACGGTGGAAAAAAGTGATAAAAATGGTCGGATCCTCCTTAAAATCTAAATTGAAATTAAAAAAGATGAAAATAATGGGGTGCTCAAATAATTAAAGAAAATACAGGCCCACATCAGCATTTGGTATCTGTTAATGTCCTCTTAAGCTTATAGGTAAAAAGCTATTGAAGCTCTTGGGCAATTTTCAATATCTGCTACTACTACCCCTGAAAAACTGGTCTAAGTCATGAAGACTGGACTTATTACCTTTTCAGATGAAAACCTACCCTTGAAGGGAAGATAACACAACTGGCCCCTCTTCATTAAGGCTGAGGTGAATGGGAAAAAGATAGGGTGCACCATGGTAGACAACGACTTATCATTATGTGTATGCCAGTCAAAATTCTAGCAGACATGAGTATCAAAAAGAAAGATTTAGTGCCCTTCAGCCTCACTATTAAAGCCTATGATGATATAAAAAATAGGCTTAAGGATCTTTAGTACTAAGGTCTAGGTCGGGTCCATTGTTGATGAAGTCAAGTTCACAGTCACCAACATTCTAGCCAAATTCTCAATTCTACTTGAAAGGCCTTGGTTCCACAAACTTGGAAGAGTTCCTTTTACTTTGCATTAAATGATTAAATTCCCTTATAAAGGTAGCATAATCACAATTAGGGCTGAAATTAACCATGCAGTATCTATGCTTACCATCGTAAACTAGCTATTTAACGGATTTCATGTTGTTGGCATATATGAAGATTACATGGACCCCACAGTGTCCATAATAATGAAGAAAATGAACTTCCTCCCAGGAGTTAGTCTAAGCAAGAACCTTCAAGGAATAACAGAGCCATTAAAGATCAAAAGTTAGAAAGACACTAAAGGGTTAAGATATGACCTAAGTCTAGAAGGTAGCCTTAAGCAGAAAAGGAATAGTCTGAATGATTACTTTGTGAAGCAAGAGAAAACAAAGTATGATGGGACTCCAAAACTAATAGTGGTAGCTGGTTACTACAAGCCTAGGTTTAAAATCTTTGCAGATGTCATAGATTGGAATCAGATGATCTGAAGCAAGTTTAAAGGGATAAGGAGATCTTCCCAACTATCACAACCATTAAAGAAATCTACCCAACTGAAGATGTGCCTGATTTAGATAGTGAATTATTTATTGATGAATTGTATTTGTCCAATCTCTTTGAGGTGAACAATTATCTTTCTAATAAAGTGAACAAGGAGTTTGCTTATTTGTGTGATGTTTTTCCTAATGGTAGCATGCATTCTAATGATAATTACATGAGCATCTTTGACATTAATGCATTAAAACTAGCCCATTGAATCTTGGTACAAATGAACATTCTAAAAATATATTAATTGCCTATGATACTATTGTCAAGCAAAGAGAAAAGTTTGAGAGATTATTGTAAAAATATAAAAAAATCTTTGCTTAGAATTACGAAGACATACCTGCCATTGAATGAGAAGTGGCTAAACAAGTAATTTTGACCTAACATAACATCACTTAAGTCCACCAAAGGCTTAGAAGAATGAGACCAAAGTGGCCTAAAAAAGTCAAAAAAGAGGTTATTAAGCTACTGGAGGCCAAGTTCATTAAGAAGATAGTCTTCTTTACTTAGTTAGCTAACATTGTCCCCATACCAAAGAAAAATAGAAAGGTTAGAATGTACGTTGATTACTGTGACCTAAATAAAGCATGCCTCAAAGATGACTTCCCTTTACCTCACATTAATGTGTTGGTAGAGAGCATAACCATGGCAACCATATACTCTTTTATTGGTGGATTTATAGGACATAACCAAATACTCATGAAAGTGATAGACAAGTGTAAAATGGCCTTCATAACATAATAGGGGACCTATTGCTATAAGGTAATGCCCTTTGGATTAAAGAATGCATGAGCAACATACCAAATAATGGCCACTAAACTCTTTCACGACATGACACATAAGGAGGAAGTCTACATAGATGACATAATGATTAAATCCATAGAAAGAGAAAGACATTTTGAGGTAATGGAAAATTTCTTCCAAAGGTTCGATCAATTTAACATGAGACTCAACCCCAAGAAAAGCATCTTCAAAGTGACATCAGAGAAGTTGTTAGGATTCATAGTCAACAAGAATGTTATCGAGTAGATCCTAATAAGGTAAAGGCAATTTTAGAAATGTCCGCTCCTCAAATAGGAAAAGAAGTCAAGGGATTCTTAGGAAAGCTATAGAATATTAGCAGATTTATAGCCAAACTAACATCTGTTTATGAACCCATATTCAAACTGTTACAAAAAGACCAACCATGTGAATGGAATAATGATTGTCAAAAAGCATTTGAAGCTATTTTGCAATGCCTAACCAAACCTTTAATTCTGAAACCAACCAAACTAGAAAAAGCCTTAATCTTGTACTTGGCAGTAAAAGAAACCTCTATAGGGGCCCTCATTGCATAGGTAGATGAGTTTGGGGTAGAATATGTAGTCTACTGCTTGAGTTAGAAGTTACTCCCATATGAGCAAAAGTATGTAGCAATAAAGAAAATATGTTTAGGGGTCATTTAAGTAGAGACAGTAGTCAGAAATAACGCTCTGAGGTATCTACAGACCGTACCATCTCTAGTAGGCAAAATAGGTAGATGGATTCTATTATTGCAAGAGTTTGATGTCTTTTATGTAACTAATAAGACCATCAAGGGACAAGTAGTAGTCGATTTCTTAGCACAACAACCAATCAAAAGCAAAGAAAAGCAGTTCAAATTTCCAGATAAACACTTAGGGGTAATATCCTAGAAGGGATGGAAAATGTACTTTAATGGGGTAGTGAACCAAAAAGGAGCAATTAAGAGTGTAGTAATTATTAATCCAGAAAATGAACAAATTTTGCTTTGCAAGAAAGCTAGATTTTTCAGCCACCAACAATATTGTTGAGTATAAAGCATACATCCATAGCATGAAACTTTGTTCCTGCCGAGGGCAAAGACAGTTGTATACGAGGATTCCATGTTGGTAGTACAACAGGTGAAAGGTAACTGAGAAGTCAAAAATGAAAATCTTGGTAGATATGTCAGAACAATCATAAACTTGTCTAAAGCATTTGACATATGCACTTTTCATCATATTCTGATAGAACAAAATTAGGTAACTAATGCCCTAGCCACCTTAATATTAATAACTAATCTCACTAAGAAAGACATGCTCAAACCAATCTACTTCACTAAGCTGCGGTATCCAATATACACAGGCATAGTCAGCATAACAAAAGTGGGAACGAATAATGAATCACTTTGGTACCATGATATTCAAACATACTTAGAGACTGGTGGATATCCAGAACATACAACTAAAAAGGATAAGAAAGTACTATGAAAATTATCCACTCAATTCATTTCCTTCCAAGGAATACTATACAAAAGGCACAATGATGGTGTCTAACTCAAATGTGTGGATGAAGAAGAAGCCCAAAAGATATTAGTAGAAGTACATAAGGGTGTGTGTGGTTCGTATATGAATGGAAGAAATCTAGCAAAGAAGTTCATGTGACAAGGGTACTACTGGCTAACCATGGAAACAAATTACTGCAACTTTATCAAAAAATACCACAAGTGCCAAAGCTATACCAATCTGAGCCACTTACCACCAACTGATTTAACCAGCTTGTCTTCTCTGTGGCCATTTTTTGTATAAGGAATCAACATAATAGGAGAAATAAAACCGTTTGTAATAAGGGTTCACAAATACATAGTGGTCACAATTGACTACTTTTTAAAGTGGGTAAAAGCTAAATCATTCAATAAATTAGGGGCAAAAATATATCGCTAAATTTATTGAAAGAAATATCATCTGTATGTATAGACTGCCATAACAAGTAATTTCAGACAATGAAGTACTTTCAAGGCAAAACCAAATAGCTCTTACAAAAATATGGGATCGAGCACCACAAATTTTCTCCCTATAGGCCTTAAGCCAATATTGTGATGGAAACAACCAATAAGAATATCAAGAAAATTTTGCAAAAAATGATAGTGACCTATAAGGATTAGGCAGAAATGTTGCCTTTTGCACTTTGGGGTTACAGGACGATAGTCAGAACTTTAACGAATTTCATGCCTTGCTCTTTGGTATATAGAATGGAAGTTGTACTGCCAATAGAAGTAGAGGTCCCTTCACTAAGGGTAGTCTTAAAAGAAAAAGTGTCAGAAGCTGAATGGGTAAGGGATAGGTATGAACAAATGGTGTTAATTGATGAAAGGCAGATGAAAGCTCTTTACCACATGCAGTTGTATCAAAATAAGCTTACTAGGGCCTATAATAAGAAAGTCAAACCAAGCCTCATTCGAGAGGGTGATCTTGTCTTGAAACAAACTAAGCCTTTGTTAATAGACCCCAAAGGAAAGTTTAAGCCCAATTGAGAAGGTCTATACATGGTGAAAAAAGTACTCAGGTATAAAGGTGTCAAAATCTCAAACTTAGAAGGCATGAGTTTTCAAAACCTATAAATATGGACAGATTAAAAAAGCACTTCTAATAAAAAAAAGACTCTAGTAAGTTGAAAACCCCAAAAGGGGTGGCTTAGGCAAAAATTAAGACACCTTGATAAGGTGGAAGCCTAAAAAAGGCACTTCATGCAAAAGATAAAGGAACAAAGAGAAAATATTCAATCAAGAAAACTTGCAAAGGTTAATTGATAATGGTAGTATTATCAAAAGGGGTGACTAAAATATTTACTAGGATTAAGCAAGTTAGTCTTAAATGTAATTAATGATTAGAAA
>CANXYI011678273.1:0-11178 GCA_948208565.1 Hura crepitans
CTGCTAGATAGTCGGTCCCCATGGGACCCACTGCCAGGTATTACAGTATAGCGGGTGCAGCCGCCTAGGTTCCATGTTGAACCACTGCACTACAGGGTATAATATTGTAGCCTTGGGGGTGGTCTACGAACCTGCCTCAGGTGTCTACCACAGGTATTATATTTATATCTCGCAGATACAAGAATAGTTTACGAACTGTTCTCTGTCATCTGCTATAGGTACAGGTATAGGTTATGGTAGCTGCAGTTACTTAGGCCCTAAAAGTGGGCCACTGCACAGGACTACCCATTGTCCAGTGTCTTAAAGTGATGTCTGTCTTTCTATCATGGGCCTATAAATAATTAAGTTAAAATGCAAGAATTATAAGATCATAGAATAACAAAAAGAGATTTAAAGTACAGTGTCTGAAATAGAAATTAATCAGCAATGCATGTAAGATATATATATGTTAATGTGTGATTCATTGCATGTAGCATGATGACATAATTTATTTGGATTATTCCACCACTGAGTTTTATACTCAGCGTGTCGGTGTTCCGATGCGCAGGCTGTAGATAGAAGATAAGCAAGCATCATACCTTATCCACAGTGTAGCTGACTAAGTCTGCTTTTGGTATTTTGTTTTCTTTTCTTATGTTTTGTAATAGTAATGCACTCATGTGTAGAGGTCATGTGGGTTATGGAACTCACTTACAAAATTGGTTATGTATCAAAATATGACAAACTGAACAGTTATGTAGTATTAATGTTTATGTTGTATGCTGATGGGTCTCTGACCCTGTGTTATGTTTAATGACTGATGTATGTTGAGAACTGATTGTGTTAAGGAGGGCTAGAGGGTCCATGGATGGATGTGGGTAGTGTGAAAATTATAGAAGTGCTAATTTTTATAGGTTTAATTGGGATAGGCATCAGGGTAGCCGTTATACTACCCGATTCTTCATAGATGTCTGGTAATGCCTGATGGCAATGTTAATAGTTTACATATAGACAGTAACATATAATTAAGTGATCAGGTCATATTAAATTATACAGATGTTTAAATAGGAACATAGAGTATAGGAGTTAAATGAAACGCCTCTGGGAAAGCCTCGAATGGGTGACCTCATGGGAAGTGGCACACCTTGCCTGTTCAGGTAGAACGGGTAGGGGGTGTTACATTCACTATTTGTGTAGGAAATATAGGAAGTCTCTTTCCCCTTTCATTTTTGAGAAATAAAAATGAAAAAGTACAAGGGGAGATCGAACTTGCAAAAATATCTTTTTGAATATAGATGTAACACTCCCTACCCATTTCTGCCTAAAATAGGCAAGGTGCGCTACTTCCTGCTGAGGTCACTCATTTTTTATTTCCCCAAGGGCCTTTCGTTGAACTTCTACCCAGGTTTGACCTTTTTGACTAAACATACCCTTAAGCCAATTTTGATTATTTACTCCTTTATTACTACTGATTTTAGTTTGTTAAAACTCCTATCAGGAATTATCAGATAATTAAGGAAAATCGGGCAGCATAGCAGTTACCTTGGTAACTAACCCCTAATTTTACCTGCAAAGAAAAACACTCTTAATTATATTTCTCAATAACATCTCACTTTTGGACCTTCTAGTCCTCTAGAACACAATCAATAACATAATAATATCATCATTTCACAAGTCACAAGGTCCTAGACCTATCAACTCACAAGCATGCGTAAGTAGATATTTATTAACAGACAAAACTATATATATAAATCCAGTTTAGTCCATAACCATCCCATAGCCCACTAAATCTATATGCATGAATGCATTTATATACAGAACTCAAAAAGGAAAAATTAAAAGTACCGACTGACTCTAACGACATCTAATGCCGACTGTCACTCCATCTATAATCTATACATCGGAACACCGACGCGCTCACTATGACACTCAGTGGTGGAATAAACCAAAAATATTATGTCCAAACACTCAAGCATGCAACATGTCATGGTTCACACACAACAAACGACCCTAATAATTCTAAGTCCATTCACTTATTTAGTTCAATTTACTTATCTTCCATTTCAGGTCAATTCATTACATTAAAGGCCCATACCAGATAGACTATGCTTTAAGACATCAGATAGCGGGATTCATCCTACGTAGTGGCCCATTTTCAGGGCCTAGGTAGCTACACCTATCTCATCTGATAGTAGGGACCCGTCCATAGACCACTCCTAAATCAGACTAACAAATAGCAGGGACCCATTCATAGATCACTACTCCCAATATCTACAAATCACATCAATCATCACATTACCAAGGGTGGATAGCAGGGACCTATACGAAGACCACTCCCAATATCCATAACAAATAGACAACAGAGCAAGATTCATCACAGAACCTCGACAGTTGCACCCGCCACATTCAATACATAGCAGTGGGCCTTAGAAGGACCAATTGCCTAGCAACTGCTTTATCCCCTAGTTAACCGGTCAACCTATCCAGTGGATGTCTAACTAATAGGCCATTAACCATTTTAGACTGTGATTATTAATATTTTATCCCCACATTACATTTTTAGACAAACACCACATAGATCACTCTAACTTTGCCATGATCGCAAATTTACTATTCATTTGGTCAGTTTTCGCAATTGACACTATTCATTTGGTCATTTTTGCATTTTAGGCTTTTCATTAATTATACTATTCAAGTCTCATTTTCATGGTTTCTTTACACCATTTTTCTTCTATCAAATCCCTAATATAAGTAAATTATCTCGCCATATTTTTAGTCACATTTTCCAATTCAAATAGGTCACATTTATAGGACACATAAAATTCCAATTTTTATTCCATGTTACTTATGATTTCCACATTTCACTTGCACACCATTTCCACACACAATGCATTGAATACTTAAATACACATGCCATACACCATACAATACACCATTCGACCATAACATACTCACACACTTACATATGAACTTCTTCCTAAATTAACATGAAATTCTTATTAATTCCATGCCAAAAACGCAACTATAACCTAATTATACCAATTTGCCATGCATAAACCCAACATTCCACAATTCCATACAAGGTTACACACACAAAACTCAACATACACAATAAACATAATAAGTTTGAGTTATTCCACATACCTAGGGTGTGTGTACCACCCTTTCTCCACCACCTTGACCTTGGTTTCCTTGATTTCTCTCACTTAAACTTGGTACCCCTAAACATACACATTCTTGACTTAGAAAAATTCCTAAAAATTATTTAGAGCTCTAATTAAAATTCTAAAACCATGATATTTCTTAGAATTTCCTAAGCTACCTATCTCAAAAATAAAAAATGAAATTAGAGCACATATACTTACTTTGGGCGCTATTCACCCAAGTGGTGAATCTCCCAAATTTGAGCTCCTTTCTTGAAATTTTTGGGAGAATTAGTATCTAAGATGGATGGAGACTTTAAATTGCTATATTTTTTTTATGAAATTTGGTGGAGAGATGAGAGAGAAAAGAATGAAAATTGTGGGGTTTTTTTAGGGCGTGGCATTGGCTTTGTGGTGTTAGGGAGGTTGAAGATGACTTAGGCATATGGGGGAGGTGTACAAATGTGTGACCATTTAAGTGATGGTTGACTTGGATTGGGCCAAATGGCCACTAAATGGTTTATGTGCATTTTTAGTTCAAAAATTCATAAAATATTCTTTAAGTCTTAAAAAAATTCCCATTTCTATTTTAAAAATCCTTGATTAGTGGAACTGGGGTCCATATAAAATTTCAAGTCAAAATTCAACCGTTGACTTTTTTAGCACTATTCACCCGTCATAATAAAATATTCTGAAAAAATATCTATTGATCTCAAAAAATTATAATTCCTCCTCTATCATACTCAATAGAAATTTTGAGGTTCAGGATATGGTATTTTTGAAACCGTACGAGCACATCCCAAGGCTGTCCCTGTTTGACCTCATTTTATCCCGTTATATAGTAGTTCTTAACCTAAAATGATTTAGTGGTTCTGCTAAAATTTTTAATTCATTTGTTTTTCCTATTTTCAAGCCCATCAAAGTTTTATGTCCAATATGCCAGAAATTGGACTCGAAATAAGGACCATCACTGCGGAGAATATCACTCGGGCCTAGAAGATACTGTTTATAAGACTTTGACTATCGAGCGTTACAACAGAACCCTAATACACTTGTGTAAGCATTGAATTTTTAATTTTTTAATTTTTATTATGCCCGATGATGATAGCCAAAGAAACAACTTAGGCAAATAAACCTTTTTGTGGTGGAAGAATATTGAAAAAGTGGAAATTCTCTTTGTTACTTTTGTATCTTGAATTTTTTGGCAGATTTAAAATTTGACCTAACCCAATAAGCTTACGGTTTATGCTTTTTACTATCAACCCAGATCCTAAGGGAGTATGAGGAGCTTATGGACTTATTGAATGGTCATTTTGTCATTGAGAATGAGAAAAGAGTCTAAGCAAGTTTAGGATAGTCGATGAATACATGTGAGGCATAGAAGTGGCCTTTAGCTAGTCACATAAGACAAAACTAAATATCAAAATTGAGTAGGCCCATCTTAAATTTTCAACATTGCCAAAATTATACTTAGTGGTAGGAACCACCGTGTGACAGTAAGGAACTATCATGTGATGATTCAAGCCATTGCATAACGGTTTTGTCTACTGCATAGATGTATTCCCAAAACTTGATTCCAAAAGTCAAAATTTGATTCCAACTCTACTTCTCAGCTTCTAAAAACCTAGAAATCGACTAAGTTTGTGTCATATAACTACTAATTGGTCTAAACTGCCTACTTAGAGTTGGAAAAGGATCTAGACACCCCAAAATTAATGGGAAAAGGTACTATGTCACCCCTCACAAATTTATCTCGAAGATCTATTTTGCCTTTTAGGTTATTTTTTAAACCAAAATTCACTTATAGTTAGTTAAAATGATCCTCAAATACCCTTATATTTATTCAAATGGTGTAAAAATACCCCTACAGTTGTTAAAAATGGTACTAAAATACCCTTATTCTTTAACATTTATGAGGGCATTTTAGAACTATTTTAAATCACTATAGGGGCATTTTTGCTTTAAAAATAAATTGAAAGGAAAAATAGAGCTCTAAGACAAACATTAAGGGTCAAATAATACCTTTTCCCCTAAATTAACACCTATAAATAGCCTGCACCCTTTCACTATTAGGAAGAAATGATATAAGGGATATTTATTCTTCTGAGATTGAGTGTTTTCTTGAGAGTTTTAACTAGTTCTTGAGAAGCATTGATATTCTAAATTCATTAATTTAGAGTATTATGAAAGTTTAGAATTATGTTAAGTGGGTTAATCCTATTCATGGGAGTTTCCATAAATTTGGTGCTTCTCCATTGCAAATTCGTTCATTTACTTGAAGTGTCATAATCAATAATTCTTGAGGACTAAATTATGTTTTATTCATCATAAAATCATGTTTTCATCATTATTATATGTTTAGTTGCATTGAAGTAATGTTTCTCATTACATATAGTTATGTATCTTGTTTATTCATCATAAATTCGTTTTCAATCTTTCCTCACATGATTTTGCATAATAATAGTTTCTAAAATCATGTTTTCAAGTAGTTAACATGTTTCCCAACTCATATATAAATAATGCTTTAATTACATAAAGGTTATGATGTATATTGAAGTTGTTACATTGATGAATATTCCATATTATGATTTATTACCAATTTATTATCAAATTTCTATTACAATTATATTTTTTATATGCATGATGTAAATATTAGATCTAAGAATATTGCATTGTATTAAAAAATCATGGTTTTACTGTATAACGCAGAGAATGCACACCAATTATTAGGCATATGATTATTAACTTTCAACCATGAATCCTATTCTTTTATGATCGATGACTTGGTTCTTATCTTGAGTTTAAACACTTATACTAAGCTCATTAATTCTCAACCTATGTCAAGTGGTGACTTTTGACGCTTGTTGCGAGTTGTCCTACTCATAACATTCAGACCTTCAATCATGCACTAGTTTGTAAAGCATTCTCTGCTACATTAACAGATGATGCTTTAAACTAGTTTCATGATTTATCTCCATAAATAATCTTTAAATTAATTAAATCAAACTTTAAATTAATTAAATTAAATAGAATTGAAGGAAAATAAATATGATAACATAGAAAATAATTTTAGTTTGTATTTTGATTACTAGTTCAAAAGGGACTGGTCATTTCTTTCAAGTAGTTATTTTTGTTATTTAAAACTTTGTCATTTAAATAAGAGCTAAGAAAATTGTGACTGATTTACAAGATATCATACAGGGGGATGATGAAATCTTATGAAACTTTATTGAAAGATTTTAAGAAGTGGCTATTGACATGAAGAACTTAAATAATGAGTAGCAGTTCTCACCATGATCAATAATGTGAGACATATGTGGCTATACAACTTATTAATGATATATTAGCCTATTGATTTTGTGAAGCTGATGGATTGAGTAGAGTAGTACATAGCTCTTAATGATGCAAATGAGGTTGAAGGGTGGTACAACTTTGATATACTCATGGGCAAGAGAGGGAGATCCCCTTTTTAAAGTCATTCATGTAAAAACCTAAATAATAGAAGCCCTCTTAAAAATGAATCATTCCCCTAGAAAAATTCCTTGCAAGGCAAAAGAAGGAGAAGGGCAATTAACCACTCAGTAAACCAACTTTATGCCCTTAAATGCAAAACCTGCAAAAATCTTAATGCAAATCAAAAATAATAATGGCAAAGTTAATTGGACAAAAAAAAGGGCCAGAGGGTTTATAGAAAGAGTTAAAAGCAAATATTGTAAATTTCTTAAAGATGTAGTCCATACTATTGACAAATATAGGTGTTCAAAAGATAAAATAGAAAGGCTGATAAAGAAAGGGTTGTTCAAGAGATTCATTGAAAAGAAGAAGCAAGAATCCTTTTCTAGCTTTAATGATAGTTTTGACTTAAATAATTAGAGGCAAAAGTTGAAAGATGTCATACTGGTTAGCAAAGAGTGGGGTAATTAACATGGTCGTATGAGGATCTCCCTATGGGAAAAGTACATCATAAAAGAAGAGGACAACCAAAAGAGTATCTATCTGAGTCAAATATAAGGAAATACCTCCAATAACAATTTTAATAGATGATGTAAAAGATCTAAAGATCCTACGTGATGATAATATAGTGATATAAAGGTGTATTCTTAAATTTTTAGTAAAAAGAATACTTGTTGATAATGGAAGTGCTATTAAAATTTTGATGCTTGATGCTTATAAAAGGATAAACTTTCTCTCAAAGAGCCAGCTTAAATTTGAATGCCTTTAATTAAGATTGGCAATGCTTTTGTCTCTGTCGTTAGTTTAGTAGATTTACATGTAGAGTTAGGTAAAGAAAAAATCTTTCACATTTTAAAATGTAACTTTATGGTAGTTGATATACCTTTTACTTACAATGCCATTTTTGGGAGACTAATGTTATTTGAAATAGAGGAATCAAAAGGACACTTAAGAAGCTTACACCACCACAATCAAAGATACTGAAGTGACATTTATCACTAATCCAATAGAAGAATGAAAGCTAAAGCACTCAAAGCTAGAACTCGAAGGAGAAGTGATAAAAATAGATATAGCACCCAGGCAAGCAATACTAATTGAGAGTCAAATGGTCAAAATAGTAAAATAAAAAATAATTGAAAGTGTTTATGCTCAACAAATCCACCTTTGCATGGTTTCCAAAAGGCATCCTGTAATAGACCGTCAAGTCATATGTGATAAACTAAATGTTGATTTGAGAGTATAATCATTTAACTAAAAGTTAAGGTAGTATGCAATTGTTTGGCAATCAGTCATCATTAAGGAGACTCAAAAACTCTTTTCAACTAGATTCATCAAAGAAGTATTTTTCCCCAATTCATTGGCTAACTTAGTAATGCTAAAAAGGAAAAACAGAAAGTTGTGTATGTGTATGGATTTCATAATCTAAATAAGGCATGTTTGAAAGATATCTATCCCCTTTCATGTATTAACCAAGCAGTGGATTCCATAGCAAGATTTAAGATTTATTCTTTCTTAGATGCCAATTCGAGATATCATCAAATACTCATGTTTAGCCCAATCAGGAGAAAACAAGCTTTATTACTCATGAAGAAACCTCTTGCTCGAAAGTAATGCCATTTGACTTAAAAAATATAGGGCAACCAATAAAGGCTAGTTAACAGGATGTTCTAAGAATAATTTAATTGATCAGTGTAAGTGTATATTAATGATATGATTGTTAAAAGTTAAAGCCCTGAGAATATGCAAGTGACCTAACAAAAATTTTTGAAAATTTAAACATGTATTAGATGAAGTTAAACTTAGAAAAATGTATATTTTTGTGTATAGTTGGGAAATTCCTCAAATTTATGTTACCCTAGAGAGGAATAAAATCTAATTCAAAAAATACAAGCCATTTTGGATATATGGCCACCTAAGAACTTGAATGAAGTATAGAAGCTGAATGGTAGAGTAACAACCCTTGAAAGGTTTATATCTTGTTTAACTAAAAGATGCCTTCATTTTTCCAAAAAGCTCAAAATAGTGATAAATTTGTATAGGATAACAAATTAAAGAAAGCATTTAAGGAGCTTAAAGTATTCCTTATGAAACCTTAGTACTCAGTAAACTGATCAACGGGGAAACTTCATACATATACTTTTTTACCATAAGGGAAATTATAACATTAGTTTTAGTTAGTGTGGAAGGAAGAGAGCAAAGGCTTATTTACTATGCTAGCTAGGTGCTGAGGGAATCAGACTTGAAAAAGAGCCAAGTTGAGTAGTTATTGATAGCACTAACAATGGTGTTAAGAAATTAAAATACTACTTCAAATCATACAAAGTAGTTGTCCCAACGGATTTAGTACTAAAAAATATCTTGTAGAGGCTTGACATTAATTGAAAAATGGTCGAGTGGTCTATGAAGCTTCAAGCATATAAGTTTTAAGCAATGTATGTCTCTAAAAGCATAAGTCCTAGCAGATTTTATTGTATAGTTTAGTGAGAAAGAAGAGGTGCTGCATGTCCAATTGAAATTAAAGGAATTGGAACTTTATGAGGATGGTGCCTCAAATAAGTAGAGCTAGAGTAAATATACACATTAGAGGCACTTTAGACCTCAATTTAGAATATGCATTGAGAATGAATTTTAGAGCATCCAACAATGCAATATAATATGAAGCTCTAATTGCAAAACCATGATTAGTCAAGCAAATTTGACCAAAGTGCCTAGTCATAAAAGGTGATTCTCAACTAGTAACAAGACAAACATAAGGAAATTTTTAAGTGAAAGAGGTGAGGATGAAAAAATATATAGATAAAGCAAAGACACTCCTAAAAGTGCTAGAAGATGATAGGATAAAATGGAGGTTATAAAAGGATACCTCATGCTAACATTGGCCATGTGGACCTCCTGACTAAAGCAACTACATCTAATGACTTTTTAAAAGTAGGAGCCAAAGTTGATGAAAGTGATAACCCTATTTTGAAAAAGTATGAGTAATAAAAGTCAATAAGTTTGATAGTTGGTTGAGTCCATGAATAAACTACCTCTAATTGAGATCCACCCATAGGTGAAAAGTGAAGTAATAGATTATTAGGCAATCCCTTAGCTATTCTATAATAGACAAGAAGTTTATGAAGTCTATCATTCACTTTTGGCTTAAATGTATAACATTAGATAAGGGGAATTATGTACTAAAGAAAATTCATGAAGGAATATATAGAGCCTATAAAGCAAGTAAAGCATTGATAAAGGAAGTTTTCCAAATATGTTATTACTAGCCCATGTTGTTAAGGCAACCATAATTTTAGATCCATGGGAGAGCAGTAAAAAAGCCCAGTACTAAAGAAAAGCCAATCAGTATCTCATGGCCATTCGATTGGTAGGGCCTTGATATTTTAGGACCATTTTTGCTTAGCAAAAGGCAATAGAAATTCCTCGTGGTAGTCCTTGAACACTTTATCAAGTGGATAGAAACAAAGCCTATCACCATAATAACCACTTGTAAGGTTAGGGATTTCATGTGGAAAATATCATCTATAGGTTTAGACTTCCTAGAGTATTAGTGATTGATAATGGCAAATAGTTCATCTCTTTGCTTTTTAAGAAATTTTGTCGGCTATTTAATATATAGCTTAAATTCATTTTAGTCACTCAACCCTAAATAAATGGAATCATCGAAGTCTTAGATCAAATGATATTTGAAGGAATGAAAAAGAGGCTTAGAGAAGTTAAGGGCAATTAGACTGGTGAGCTCAATAATGTACTATGGGCTTATAAGACCAACCCCTAATTAGCACAGGTAAGATTCCTTATTCACTCGCTTATGGCTCTGAAATAGTCATACAAAATTAGGATGCCTTTGTATAGGATATAATTAATTAATGTAGATAGGAATAAAGCCAAAAGAAAGTAGGATCTGGAATTGGTTGAAGAAAGGTGAGAAATAGCTTGCATCTGAATGGCAACATATAAGTAACATATCTCTAGATACTATAGTTAGAAAGTCAAAGCCAAAAAATTCTATTAGAGGGATTTGGTTCTTTGAAAAGTGAAATTAGCTAAGGTAATATAGGAGTCGAAATGCTTATGTCTAACTATGAAAGACCTTAGAAGATATTTAAAGTCCTTAGCTTAAGACATATCGACTAAAGATAATCAAAAGTGAAGAAATTCCTAGAACATGAAATGTAGAAATTCTAAAAAGTATTTCATGTAGAGCAACCTCGCAATTGAAATTTTGATTTGATTATGTTTTATACAATGAAAGGGTTTAAAGTTCAATAAGAATGGTATAACAACCAAATTTCTCTATAGCTACATATTACAATTAACAAGGCAAATATGCTCATGAAAATAATAAATTCATAAATAATAATCCACTCAAAGAAAGAAGAAAATAAAGAAAAAAGATAAAATGCAAATATTTTAAAAAATGGAATGCAAAAGTCAGCAAACATATGCAAATACGCAATAAAAAAAGGATGAAAAAGCAAATAAAGAAAATTTTCTTTCATTAATTATAATTTTTTTCCAAGAATGAGCAATTAATCTATTTTTAAGCACGAGGAGGGGACTTTTGTTATTTAAGTGCTCTATAGCTCGTGCCAAATAGGGATAT
>CANXYI011678274.1:0-11287 GCA_948208565.1 Hura crepitans
CTGTATTTTTACTATCTTCTGAGTAAAAGTCCTTCAATAAGCTTAAACTTTAATCTTAATAATTATTCTACTTGTTACTTAACTTAGTTCACTGTAACTGATCTCACACATATGTGCAAAACGTCTAAAATGTCCTTTAGCTTGTATCTTGTCAAAACTTAGGAAAGACTATTCCATTATACTTAATTTTTATGTTCATAATCAGTCTAATTATTTACTTAATTTAATTCTCTATCAACTAGGAAGATGACTCTTTAAGACACTAGATTTATAGGGATAATAAACTGGTGCAGTGGTCCCCATTCTTGACCTATATTACTCTACCGGCATGTGTGCCATAATGGAGATCAGCCGTAGCCTCCCCAGACACAATAAAAGTAACTATGTGGCATAATAGAGATTAGCCCGTGGGCCTCCCCAACCACAATAAGAGTAACTATGTGACATAATAGAGATCAGTCCATATGCCTCCCTAGCCACAAATGATCATCAAGAACTGGGTGACATAATAGAGATCAGTCTGTAGACCTCTCTAGCCGCCAATGAATATCATCAATAATTAGGTGACATAATAAAGATCAATCTATAAACCTCTCCAGCCACTAATGAACTAGCAACTGCAAAATCCTAAGTTGACCGGTCAACCCATCCAGTGGGTGTGTAACCAATGGGCCAAGTAGCTCAATTTAACTTTATTTATTAGCCAAAATTATTTTTATAATATTTAAGTCTCAAAAACAAATAGTTAAGAATTTTATCTTATAGTTTAAAATTTTATTCAGACTAGTATAGCCATTTTTTTGGCTCTATTGGGTAAAATTCCATGA
This sequence comes from Hura crepitans, assembly GCA_948208565.1. NCBI lineage: Eukaryota > Viridiplantae > Streptophyta > Magnoliopsida > Malpighiales > Euphorbiaceae > Hura > Hura crepitans. The sequence goes on from CANXYI011678274.1 coordinate 828, forward strand.
AAAAAAACTTAAGTCTAAATATGCCAATGTTTAAGGTAATTTATGTTATAATTTGTCATGGCTTTTCCACTTAAATAGGGAATACTTTCTATGCAGTGACATTTTTGGTTCTAGTAGAGGTCAACTGGATAGTTATAGGTCATTTCAACCACTTTTAAAGTCATTTTTCTAGAACTATTTTCAGTCCAAATTAAGCTTAATTTTCAAGGTTCTTTTTAGTATTTTTTTTAGGTGCAAGGCCAACTGCAACTAGTCCAAGTCCATGGCTAAAATCTAAGCACAAATGCCATTTGAAACTAGGACAACTGCATGGCCAAAATATCAGCACAAATGCCATCTTTAACTATGCCAATTCCATAGGCAAACATGGTTTAATTCTTACCTCTCAAAGCCACAAATAATGTTCAATTTATTAGCTTATTTAAAGTTACTTTTTGGGTCATTATTTAAAGCTCTAACTATAAGTTTTAATTCTAATTTTTCTTAGCCATTTCAAGGCACATTTTCAAGTATATATTATGATATCACTATGCCACTTACTTGGCTAATTCCAAAGCTATTTCATGCCAACAATCAAGCTACATTAATGTACTTACTTAATACTTAACAACTTAAAGTTCCAATTTAACCTGCCATGACTAATCCTCTTAGGTACTTAGGAGAAATGGACTTAAATTCCATTCTTTTCCATATAATCACCATATTAAATCATAATTACATGCCAAGGTCTCACTTATGGTCATATACATCCCAATCTAAGCCAACTTAGCTAAGGTGCAATGTAACATTTCCTTGAAATCACTCATTATAGCTCACGAGTACAAGCAAACATACACATTCCATGGGGATTTCCTTACCAAAATTCACTTAATTCACATCCTAGCATGCCATCATATTCTAAATTCAGCTTAGGCAGCAAATCACTCACTCAAACAACCATAGGTAGCAAATTCTAGCAAGCTTTGTAAGGCCAAGTAAGCAAACATTAAGAACAACAAGTTCAATTCCACTAAATACTCAAGGAAACCAACATCACCAAGGAAGAATTTAACTTTAAATGCATTATTCTAGCCCTTCTAAGTCCATGTTCACTAGCCTAGGCACCTAAATACATGAAGAAAAGGCTTTAGGTTCACTTACAAATCACTTTCAAAGTGTCAATCCCATCCAAGCCTATGCTACCAGCCCAATTCCAATAGCCACGGTAACTTTTTCCTCTCTTCATGAGCTTCCAAATTCCCTCCAAAGGCCACCAATCCCTCACAGACACCACTATATAGATGTTAGCTATGATTTGGCATCAAAAATACCTAAAAACCCTAAGAAATGAGGGAGATATAGCCATAAACTCACCTTGGGGTCATAGTTCTAAACTGTTCTAAACCAGTCACCTTGCACGAATTTTATCTCTCAAATAGAAACTCCTTTTGGCATGATTCTTCTTCCTCATGGTGCCTAAGATCCTAGCCATTGAAATCAGCCCATTTGGTAGCCAGAACAAAAAGATGTGGCTTGAGAATGGGGAGAGTGGCATCGATAATCTAGGCAAAAAGGGAGATGTGAGTTTTGTCTTTAACAAGTGGAAATCCACTTGTCATGGCCCCCTTGCCACTTGGCATGCTGTAGGCATCCCCTCTACCTATGCATAAATTTTTGTGGCCAAATTCCATCGATAGGGCAATTTTTAAACTGCCTCGATTTGTGTGTTAACCTCACAAATTACAAGAATTTGCAAATGACCTCCGATTTCAAAAATTCTTTCACCATTGGACTTTGTGTAATTTTTTAGCTTTAGGGTCCACTATTTTCAGGTTTGTCTAGGCACATCCCGGGTCAGTCTCGGCCCGAAAAATTTTTATTACCCTGATGTGTAGCTTTTAGCTTGAAATGAATTGTTAGTTTTGCTAAATTTTTAAATTTAACCTTTTTCATCAAATTAAGGCCCCTTAACATTTCATGACATGTGCCACTACCTCGATCTACATGTAATTGACCCGGCACCCTTGGCGCACTTCTCGGACCCTGTGGCACTGTTCTCGAAGCCTTAAAACATGGTCATTATAACTTCCCTTTCTTGCCAAAACTTAAAACCTTCTTCTAAGGTGATACCTTGAGAAATACCTTATATCCCACTTCAAACTCCACATCTTTCCTCTTGAAATCAACATAGGACTTCTATCTATCAAAAGCTACTTTCAATCTATCCTTGATGATCTTTACCTACTCCTCGGCATCATTTATCAAATTCGGTCCCATGAGTTTAGTTTCACTAAGCTCATTCTAGCGTACTGGTGTTCTGCACTTTCTTTCGTAAATCACCTCATAAAGAGCCATTCCTAGACTCACTTGATGACTATTGTTGTAAGTGAACTTTGCTCATGATAGATTGTGAACCCAATTACTTTTGAATGCAATACAATAATATCTCAACATGTCTTTAGGCACCTAAATAACTCTTTCTAATTGTTCATCAGTCTAAGAATGAAATGTCGAGCTGAACCTCAATTAGGTACCTAAGGCATTGTGAAGTTTCTTCCAAAACCTTGATGTGAACTGTAGGTTATGATATGATTGACGATGGCACTCTATACAACCTAACTATCTCATCTATGTACAACTCAGGAAGCTTTTCCATTGAATAGTCCATCTTCTTTGGTATAAAATGAGTTATCTTAGTAAGATGGTTTGCCACAACCCATACTGAATCATGCTTGTTTCTTATCATAGGTAACCTAACTATAAAGTCTATAGTGACTCTATCCCATTTCCATTCTAGAATTACTATAGGATATAACAAACCAGATGGAACCTAATGTTCTACCTTCACCTATTAACAAGTGAGGCATCTATTCACATATTCTAACACATCTCTCTTCATACCAAGCCACTAATATGACAACTTCAAATCTTGGTACATCTTTATGATACCAAAATGCATAGCTTAAGGAGCATCATGCATCTCTACCAAAATCTTTTTTCTTTAACTCCTTAATATCTATAACATAGATTCTATCATGGTAATATAGACAACCATCACTCTTCATTTCATACTCAGTGGGCTTCCCCTCTTAAATGGCACTTATCACACTCATCAATCTGTGATCATGCTTCAAAACATTATTATCCTACTGTAGCAAACTAGGCTTAACTTATATCTTAGCCAACAAAGCATTATTAGACATAAATTAAAGCCTGGCATTCATGGCTTTCATAGTTGCTAAGAATTTTATGCTCAAAGCATTAGCTATTACATTTGCTTTGCAAGGGTGATAATCAATCATACAATCATAATCTTTTATCAACTCTATCATTAACAGATTATTTGTATTCACCAGCCAATCCAAGGAAACTCCTGATCTCTATGTTGTTTCTAGGTAACTTTAATTTCATAATAGCTTTATCTTACTAGGATCAACCCAAATCCCTTCTACAAAAGTAATGTTCCCAAGAAAAGACATCTCACTAAGCCAAAACTCACACTTGCTAAGTTTGGCATATGGCTTCTCTTCCCTCAAAACTTACAAAACTGTTCCTCAAATGTTGTTCATGCTCTTCCCTACTCTTAGAAAAAACCAAGATGTCATCAATGAAAACAACAACAAACTAATCCAAATACTGTCTAAAAACTCTATTCATTATATCCATAAAAGCCACTAGAGCATTGGTAAGCCTAAATGGCATTACCAAAAACTTGTAATGGCTATATCTTATTCAAAATGTTGTTTTCACAACATTAGAATCTTATGCTCTTAATTCCCTTAAGCTAATAAAAAAAGGTCATTAATTCATGGTAATGGATACTTGTTCTTAATGGACACTTTATTCAATTGGCAGTAGTCCACACACAACCAAAGAATACCATCATTCTTCTTCATAAATAGCACTAGTGCTCCCCAAGGTGAAACACTAGGCCTGATAAAACCCTTATCAAGTAGCTTTTGAAGTTGGATCTTTAGTTCTTTTAAATCTACTAGAGCTATTGATATCAAAGTAGTGCTAGGTAATACTTCTATACTAAACTCAAGTTCCTGTTCTAGAGGCAAACTAGGTAACTCTTCTCGAAAAATATCCATGTAGTCAGATACTACTAGTATACTACTTGCATCTGGACTCTATTTCCCTATGTTAAACACATGTGCAAGCCCTTTCTCACCATCTGTCTAGCTGTAATAGTCGAGATAACATTAAACAAAAATTCTATCCTCTCACCCACCACTGTAATCTCAGCCCTATCTTCCACTTTAAGTGTCAACCTCTTTAACTTATAGTCTACTATTACATGATACTTGGATAGGCAATCCATGCCCAATATTAGATCAAACTCATTAAACGATAGCTCAATGAGATCCACCAAAAACTAGTGTCCTTGTACTATTAATGTACAATTCTTTAAACCTTGTTTATAGTGACGTGCTAACCTACAGGATTGCTAACCAAAATCTCTAGGTCCATAAGTTCTGACTCTAACTCCTAGTCTTTTACTTGTGATGTGCAAACATATGAATGTGTACACCTCAAATCAATTAAAGCTAAACATAGGTAAGTCAAAGAGATAGAATGTATTGACTATAATGTCTAGCTCATCAGCCTCTTCCCATGCCTTAATAGCATATTGTCAAGCAAAACCTCTATACTCAGCTTTGGACTCAATTCTACCCCTCTGAGCTCCCTCTGGCTTATCTCTTCAGTCTCTCTTCTAGCCTTAAATGGAAATTATACAAATCCATGTCTACCCTCAGCTCTCTTGGGGTAATCTTTGTAATAATGATCTGATGAACCACACCAAAAGCATATTCCTAACTTCTTCCACCAATATTCCCCTTTGTGTCTCTTATGGCATGTCAGACACTGAGGAATTTGACTACCTCTAGCTATGGAACTAGGTGTACTAGCCACCTATGATTGCTAACCAATCCTACCCTTATTCTAGTTTCCCTGGGTTATCCTCTATGACTGACCCTGCTTCTGTGATTACTGTGATATCCCATACTAATTTCCTCGACATCTCTTCATGTTTGCTAGGCAAAACTAGAGGCTTTAAGACTAGAAGATCTCTTTTTCTAATGATATTCTCACTTCTCCCTTTGCATTTTCTCTATGGATCGACATACTACCACCAACTAATTAATGTCTTTGATCTTTTTAGGTACCACTTGAGACTTGATCTCCATATGTAACCCTTTCTGGAATTACTTGCACTTATTAGCCTTTGTAGTGATAGTGTCTTTAGCATAGTGGCTAAGGATGAAGAAGTCCTTCTCATACTCTCTCATAGACTTTTGCTCGTCTAAGGTCCATGAACTATTGCCTTCTATCATTTAGATAGTCGTTAGGTATGTACTTCTTATAAAACTCTTACAGGAAAAAATCCTAGGTCAGCTCCTCTTTTACCTTGTATTCTATCAAATCATCCCACCATTTCTAAGTTTCTTCGTGAGATAAAGAGGTGGCACAAATCATTTTCTTAATTAGTGTACAACATATCTACTTTATTATTTTCTCTATACGATCTAACTAATACTCGACTGTTTCAAGATTCGCTTCACCTTTCCTCTTGACATCTTTAGCACCTATTCTCTTGACTCTCTCTAAGTAAGTCTTTCAAAGAGCTAAGAGGATATCCTACTACTGTGGTGCTAGCAATGGAATAGTTGTTGTAGCCTATCTCAATAGCTATACCATCTCTTGTACAAATGCTAGTAGGACCTAGGCTATTGAGGATGCATGTCTAGTAGCACTCCCAGACATAGATGCCATTGTATCAGACTTTTGTCCCATAACATAGAAGCATGTCCTTCCTCTTCCTCTTATGGACCACCCATCTTAACTGTAGGCACAAGAACAATTGATAAGCTTTGGTGTTATTAAATTATGCTATATATAGACTTCACTCCTACAACACTCTTATATTGCCTAGGAACGCTTAAATTAGAGCTCTAATACCACTTAATATGACACCCTTTACCTAATCCAATTAGTGGTCGATTGCCAAACATGACTAAGGAGTGTACACATAACAATGCTATCCAATCTCAACTTACGATATGTCATTTAATACATCTTTTCATACCTAATTATCACATAAAAATATGGGTTTCCAAAAACCTTTCAAAATTGAGTTACATATTCAAAAACTAGAAATCCTCGTGCAAAAATTTTGACAATATAATGGTTGTACTGGGCACTATCCCAAAATTTGAATAGTAACTTGTAATTAAGAAAAACACTTCTATAATATTTCATATTCATTCCCACTTCTCTGTGATCCTTCTAATCACTCTAAATCATCATTAACAATAGCATATAGTCTTGACCTTAGGAAGAAACATCAATTATGCATACATCAATTAAAACATTTTTAAATACAATTACAAAACCATTTACTATTTACAAACTACAACATGCTATGGCTTAGGCCTATGACTAATTACATACAACATAAAAGTGCATTTTTATTGTTTATACATCTCATAATTTAATTACATACAACAAAATATACCAAAAGAGTAATCTTCTCTTGCTTGTCTAGATGTCTAAGGCTTGGGCTCAATTGTTCTCCTTACTTACACATCGCAAATAAAATGATGTGTTAAGCGAATTGTTTAGTGGTGTAATTGAAATAATTATTGCATATTGCCATTTATACATATCCATGATCACAAATACATGATGGAGTTATTCATACTTATGATAAATGTAACATAATTCATATCATGTACATTCATAACCTATCATGGAGAAATCAACCTATTCAATGGCACAATGATATGGAATACTCTTTTAATCATATATACATACTATCCATAATCATAAATAATGCAAATATTATATTCTCAATAACAATTATCATTCACAAAGCCTAAATTGCATAGTGTGTGGAAAATACCATTTATATTCTAATTGTGTGCATAAGATTATTTTTATAATGCCCATGTTAATTAGAACATAAAACCTATAGATAATGGGATCACTATGTATAGTGGTCCACATTTTGGACCTCAATGATTGATGTACTAGCATAGATATATAGTGATCCCTATTAGACCTAAACGATGACTGTACCTGTGAAAACATGTGCAGTGGCCCCGTGGGACTTGAACTTTGGCTATACCTATGTAGAAACCAAAGATCAACAAATATAGGTTTTTGGGTTAGACTATGAGTAGACCCATAACTGACATCAAGCACCAAAGTGCCTTAACAGCTATTATCTATCCCTAGTTTATCAGTTAACCCATCCATATCTAGGTTATACTCATATAGGATATTCTCATGTGTTATTAATTTCACTTTCATATAATAGTTTAAATAACTCATTTAACATTGGCATTATTGCAAATTTGATGAAATCAGGAATATTGTGTTATTTCCCATATTTTAGTTATTAAAAAAAAATTTCATATGCATTCATCACTTGCATGTGTCTCACATTCCCATAACATGCTTACATTCACATTTTTGGCATCAAATTATTCATTTCTCACTTATGAGCACGTGTCATCCATTTCATGTTTCTTTTAGGGCATATACATTCATGAATAGCAAATAGGCCATTTCGGCAACTAATATATACACACACTTACATTCATGCCATATTCCAAAACATAACCTCATCACATACATCAAGCATCACTCATATAACTCATTTTATCAACCTATTCGACCGGCACAACAACAAGTATCAAAATATGTTTCTCTTTTCTTAACATACCAAATTTCACTTTTATATATTTTCATTAGGCCATAAATGCTCAAAGTTTAACATTTACCTAAAATAGTGTTTAAAGTTATACATTCATATGTTTATTTTCCATACACATACTCAATATTGCATACATACATACATGCTTCTTTTAACTCTCAATTCACACTTCATAAGGTACATTTACCTCAATAATGCATGAACCATATCTATTTACATGCCTAAATCATCATATACATGTCATTAAGCCTATGACCATTTGGCCAAAGCATTACCCACATGCACATAATGCACTTTCATCCAATTTCATCACATTATATGTCTAAGAATTATAATTCATCATTAAACACTATTATGTGCTAATTCATATAACTATTTCAGCAAATACACACACACACACACAACTCACAAGGCCTTTCGGCCTCTATATCCATACACACCTAATAACCATCTCTTTTCTCATTCAACAAGCATTTACACTCTAATTCATCCTTTAATCACAATTTACATATCAATTATCCATACGCATAATAAATTCCTACTTATACAGACATATACACATTTACAAACAACATGTTTAAGTTACGGCATGTAATAAATGCACTAGTTAGGTCAATTACACATACCTAGGGTGTTCAAAATACTCCACGAGGCCCAACTATCTCTTTGTTTTCCCCTTGTCATGAATCCTCTCTGATTCGATAACTGCCCATTACTAACTCATTTTAGAAAAATTTATATAAATTTATACGATAACCAAAAATTACAATAACCATATTAAATGACTCTTGGGCACCTCTAGATTAAGGGAAAAATATCAATTTTTGGAAATTCTTACCCAAACTAAAAATGGTTCCTATTCACCCCAACCAAAACTGAGCTAAACCTTTATTTTCTTTCGATTCTCTCACTTCCTATAGGCTCTGAAAGTTATGGAGGAAACCTAAGATTGGATCAATCAAGACAAATAAGCTTTAGAATGGTGTTTTACAAAGAAAAAATGGAAAGGAGGGCATAAACAAGCTGTTGGCTTCTTGAGAGGTTAAGGAGGTGATGTTTGACCAAGTTTTATGCCATTTGACTCTATTTATATTTCTAAAAATTAAATTATTATTTACCAATTTTGCCCCTTTCTTTGACATTTTTCCTCCTCTTTTAAACTCCATTTAACTTTAATTAACTATTTAAAAAAATAAAATTAATTATGGCCCTACAATCCTCTAAAAATTAAAGTTCCAAAAATGTGAAAATTTGAATTATTACAATATTTTTATGTTGCTCAATTTTTAGATAAAATACTTCCTAACCTCTAAAAATTTGAATTCCAATGCCAATAAGCTAGTTTGAATTTTTAAGTATCAGGTCATATAAGTTCCATAATTTTTTTAAGGAACTTTGAGAATATTTCAAGGTTTAGCTTTGCCTTGGTCACTATTCACATGACACTACCATAAAAACTTAGCATTTTTAACCAATCAAACAACTTTCGATTGAATTCAAACTTTGCCCAAATTTATTTTATGATTAATACTTTCATATGGTATCTTTAGTGCATCTCGAGTCTCAAGATCACTATCCATCTAGAGAAAATACTATCCATAAAAGTCGAGATTTTCAAGTTGTTACATCATTTCATAGGAATCCCCCAATATCGGAGTGGTAGCCCTACCGGACCTCCTAATAGCAAAGATAGTAGTGATCAATCTTTGGGACCTTATAATATCCTAAATTAATAATAATGGATAGTAGGGATTGGCCTATATAGACCTCCCAATATTCAAAACAACATGAGAAGTAGGGGTCAATCTATGCAGACCTTTTAATACCTAAATGTGCATGCTCAAATCAATCATCGATGGTTGCACCCACCATATCATTAGGTAATAATTCTTAAGGATCAAACCTCCAGTAACTGCTAACTCCCTAGTTAACTAATTAACCTATCTAGTAGGTGTCTAACAAATATGGGCCAACATCAATTGTTATTTAAACCCTCTATTTCAACTCATTAAGCATATGCTCAACTCCTTCACTTTTTATTGACACCATACCAATTACATACCCTTTCTTGTATTCACTCAGCCTTTAGTCTAGGTCTCTTATGAACTTAAGGTTCAATATTCATTTGGTCTATTTTATGTGCTCATAACTACTAGGCATTCATGTCCTTATATGTCTATATTATGTTACCCGAACTTATTTGTGTAATATCTCATTACTTTCATCACTTACCATAGCATTTCATCAACACATAATGCACATGATTCCTTTCCTTCATTTCTAGTGATCTCATTCTCACATTAACATGTTTATATGAATAATACATATACAATTACCATTAAACCTAACAATATACACCTCACAAGTATACACACACCTCACAGCCATTACACACATATAAGCATAAGCATCTCATTTCTTTTAACCTCACATCACTATCATGCTTGCTATTAACTTATTAGCTTATTTACAGGTTATTTCTATGTCACTCACACATGTACACACTCATTCTTCCTTAGGACATCATTCAACCATACATCACACCCATAAATACACATTCTTTTCTTGTGCAATCTTCACACATTCAACCTTAATAGGCTCACCATATTACACTCACACACTTGCCACATGCAATTACAGACACATACACATAATGTCCTATTGCCATACACACTCACACATACACATATGAAACACATACATCCTATAAAACATATATTACATCAAATTCACTTACTTAGGGCTCTAAAGCACTCTA
>CANXYI011678454.1:0-10460 GCA_948208565.1 Hura crepitans
AATACACAAGGATGTTATCGATGAAAACTACTACAAACTAATCTAGAAATGGCTTGAAGATCCAGTTCATGAGATCCATGAATGATGCTAGTGTATTAGTCAACCCAAAAGGCATCACTAGGAACTCATAATGACCATATCTAGTCTTAAAAGCCATCTTATGTATATTTACCTCTTTCACTCTCAGCTGATAATACTCGGATCTAAATCAATCTTAGAGAAGACACTTGCCCCTTTAAGCTAATCAAAAAGATCATCGATCCGCGGTAATGGATATTTGTTCTTGATGGTGACTTTATTTAACTGCCTGTAATCCACACAAAGTCTTAAAGAATCATCCTTCTTCTTGACAAATAGTATCAGTGCTCCCCATGGTAAAACACTTAATCTAATGAAACCTTTGTCAAAAAGCTCTTGTAATTGTATCTTTAGCTCTTTTAGCTCTATAGGAGCCATCCTATATAGAGCTGTAGAAATTGGCACTATGCCTGGCATTACCTAAATTCCAAATTCTAATTCCTATTCTGATGGCAAACTAGGTAATTCATATGGGAAAACTTCCTCAAACTCAGCCACAATAAGAATCTGACCTGCTTTTGATACTTACTTTTCGGTGTCAACCATATAGGCAAGGTTAGCTTGACAACCCTTTTGCATCATCCTTCTAGCCACAACTATTGATACTATATTAGCCATGCAATCTGATCTTTCACCTATCATTGTCACTTCTAACCTGTCACAAGGTTGCAACGTGATCCTCTTCCTCTTGCAATCCACTATGTCATGATACTTGGATAACTAGTCCATGCCCAAGATAAGATCGAACTCATTAAATGGTAATTCAATGAGATCTATTAAGAAAACATATCCTTGTGCTGACATAGGATAGTCTCTATATGCTTTATTTACTATAATATGCTATCTTATAAGATTGCTAACCATCATATCAAAACCAAGGTCATCAAATTTTGAACCCCGATCTCTAACCCTTGCTGTGTAGATATATGAATGTGTAGACCCTGGGTCTATCAGTGCTAAAACAGGTAATCAAGATATGGAAAGTACCTATTATAACATTTGTGGCATCTGCCTCCTTTCTAGCCCGTATAGCATATTGTCTAGCTAGAGCTCTACTCTCTAACTTGTCCTTCTAACTAGCCCTAGCTCTCCTTGTGGTCTCTCTTTTATCCCTCATCTATGATAACTCTAGTGGCCTCACTAGACAATCTCTTTGGATATACTCTTTAAAGCCATAACCCTAGCAAACTCTTGGCATAGTCTTCCAATAGACACCATGGTATTTCTTGTGATAAGTCTTACAAGCTAATGTCAAAACACTGCCAGTTGTAGATTTAGGAGCACCTGAGGTCTGAGTTTGTGCTTTAGAACCCTATCCTGATCTCTGAGATTGACTTGACTACTTGCTTTTTTGATGCTCGGATTGACTCCCTTTTTGTTCTTATCAGTCGTATAACTAGAACTACCCTATCCTTAGCCATATGACTTCTTTTTGAAGCTATCTCTCTTCTATCTTAGCTGATGTACCATCTCTGTAATATGACAAGCTACTATCAAGGTTGAAAAATCCCTGATCTGCATCGGAGCAACTTGTTGCATAATATCTAGATTCAACCTTCTATCTCAGATCTATAAACTCTTAGTACTTTTGATCCGGGTATTGCTCAGTTATATACTTCTTCTTCAATTCTTTAAGAAAGAACTCCCATACAAGATCTTATGCTCTATAATGGCCTCTTACCATTTCAAAGCTTCCTCCAATAGCATAGAAGTAATGCATGTAGTATAATCCTCCTGAGAACACTTTAACTACTAAATAATCCTGACCATCTGATCTAGCCAATACTCGACTCTAGTCAACTCATCTAGCTCCTCACCCTTGAAGTACTGAGCTCTATTCTTTAATAACCATTCTATGTACGTCTTTTAAAAAGCCTACTGCTCTTGAGGTACTGGGGGTAGACCTATGTGTACTGTAGCAATTGCAATAGTAGCCAATATCGCCTGCCTGATGGTCTCTAACATTGTCTCTAGCCAAGCTGGCTAACCCTGCAGTCCATGTGTAGCATGTCTCGCATCACTGGAGGTCACATACTTTGGTTGTGCCTCTCCTTGCCTAACTATCATAAGAGCATGGATCTCTACTTCTTCCTCTTCATTTAGGGTAGTATTATGACTCATCTCTGTATTTATAGGTAAGAGAAATAGATTATAACCCCATATGTTATGATGTAAATATACTACAATGCTCTTATATAACCTATAGGTTTAGAGGAAAGCCTAAATCGGAGCTCTGATACCACTAAGTGTTGTACCTTCGACCCGATCCATACATCAGACCCAAATAGAGAGCACGCATGCATATTGATATCCAATTTTACTACCCATAAAACCTAATTAAATTAAAACTTTTATTAATTAAATGATTTCTTTATTAATGGAGTTGTAAAAACACTAAAAACCATTGGGCATGCTTTACGAGGCAATTAATGGGATTATCAAGTCGAAAATCTAGTAACATAATGGCTGTACTGGGACACTTTTCCAAATAATAAACTTGTTAAAAACACTTCTATATTGACATATAACATATCTTAACTCCAAATGGGTCCTTTTAACCCTTCAAACTCATCAGAAAAACATAGAGGCTCAGGCTTATCTTAGACAACATTCTCACATGCAATATCACGAGTTATCATACAAGTCATGTAAGAAATATAAAGCTTTTACAATAAATATAGTTTTAGTTACAAAACTGACCCATGTTTATAGATTAGGCCTAATCCCTCTAGAATCACAAGAGCAATATTATCTATATCTATATCATCATTATTTTACAAAATAAAACCAAAAAGTACCCTAGAAGGCTAGTTTTCATGATCTCCTATGAGGCAGAAGCTTTGACTCTAATATATTGCTTTGTTATCTATGCATTGCAAATAGGCAATGCGCTAAGCTTTCGCTTAGTGGTGTAATCACTTTAACTTGAATATGACAATTTAAGCATACATTTATGCAATAAATGTCAAGTGAATCATTTACCATCTCACATATGCACACATTAAAAATCTCATATCATTATGCATTTTTGATGCATATACTTGCCTTTAAAATACACATAAGCCATATTATGTCCGTAATCACAACATAATTGCTCTCAGCATATTTAGAATCAACCGTTTGCATAAAGTGCTTGTATATCAATAAAAATATACACATACTCAATTATACATTATAGCGAGTATAATAACATGCATTTCAACCTATAACCATACATATACACCATTATCACATATTTGGGTTTCATGACCCTATATACACTAATACATCAAATTTTATGAGTATTAAACTCCATATTATACCACATATATCATATTCTTAGATTTAACCCATCATTTTGTCATAATCATCAATGTCACACATAACACATCATTTAAGTCGTGATTACCATTATTTTATGTTTAACTTATGCGCATACTAATAAGACTATCCAAGGCTGGATAGTGGATATCATTGGCTCAAAGGCTTCGTACCTAAAAGTGTTAAAAATATTGCACTTGAAAATGCTAAATACATTGGCCCGAAGGCCTCGTATCCATAGATACTTAAACACATTGGCTCATAGGCCTTGCACCCAAAAGTACTAAAATTGGCTTGAAAGCCTCGTGCTTATTGACACTTAAACATTAACCTATAGGTCTCCTACTCAAAAGTAAATAGCTACTAAATCCTAGTTGACTGGTCAACCTATCCAAACTAGGTTGTCAAATCGTATAGGCATCATTAAACTTGTTGATTTACCTCATTTTAAATGTTTTAAACATATAACATTGTTTATGTCTCAACTTGCATAAACTGATCACATTGGCTATTTTGCACATCGGCGAGGCCTAAACTCTCATGCTAAGCAGCATGTGCCATATCATACATAACATAGCCAATTTAGGCTTACATAAGCTTACTAACACCAAATGGTCACATTGCCAAGGTGTAAAAGCTAGAATCATCATCTGGCAGCATAATCATATATCATACCATTACTTTCATCATTAACATGCTTTACAATGTCTAATGCATCATAGGTATACACAACAATCATAATTCGCATTACATGCCAATTCACACATAATATTAGTATTTAGCGATTTGAATACATTTGATGACTATATACATGGGAATAAACCATACACTATTTAAGATGGCATTCAGCCACATCAACAGACTATACCTATGCAAATAGACATATCAAACTTCTTACATTCACATATTAGTCATTTTCATCTTTCATTACTCATATATACATCTATATCCATAAAGGTACCAAATTCACACCCCTCACTCATATAATGCATTTGATCATCATTATGCACACACACACAATCTAGTCGTCAGATGTGCACATTTAGAACAACATTTAAGCATAAAACATGATATTTAAGTCATAACCACATGTAAAGATCACAAAATGCACATATAGCTCTCATACATAAAGTTCAGCCTCTACATACCTAAGGCTATTAAATCACACACTTACACGTTTGTAATCATAAATCATGCTTAGGTGCTCAAAATCACATCCATTTACTTCAAATCTAATATTCATGATCTTATAACATCAATATCGTATAATAACTTTATATGGTCACATTGCTACACATAGCATGCCATCATTTAATGACCATTCGGCCGATATACTCTCACTATTAGCGTCTCATTCATGCCACACAAATGCACATATTATCATCCATTAATGATACAAACACACATGCACATTAATTACATACAATAACCTAAAATGCACAAATTCACATAATGCATCTTTCCATTTCTTCGATATGCAAAAGTTCTTACCCATACATAAACAAGGCATTTAGCCCTCACAAGACATGCACTAATAATTTATAATCCTCATTAATACCAAAATTGCATTAAAAAACATTAAATACATTAAATGCCATCAATGTCATAAATGTCCATTATAAATTTTCATGCATTTCATTCAAACTAAAGTGATTACACACACTAAGATAGGTTGTCTGGGATGCTCGACCCTCTCCTAGGCCTTTTCCTTGTCTTGAGAAGCTCGGTTCGAGTTTTTTCCTACAAATACAAAAAGGTGTGATTTTAAAAAAATCATATAAAATTGTAGAAAACTTCAAAAATCAAAACAAGTCTATATATACTCTCATGGGCACCTGAGGAACCTAGGAAAAATATTAAAATTGAAAGAAAATTATTCGAATATCAGATGTGCACTATTCACCTCTGGAAGAAAATTGTGATTCCTCTCGAGATACTCTGCCTAATCTAGGTTTTTTTAGTGTCTACGGGTTTAGTTTGAGATGCTATACCCTTTGGGACACATTTTAGATGGTGGTATAAGTGTAGGAAGAAAGAAAAGGAGGAGAGGGGGAAGGATGAAGGTGTCGGCTTGGAGGGAAATGGAGGGGGGGAATAGGGATGAAAATGAAGGGAAATGGTATTTATAATTTTTAAAAATTATTTTCCCCAAAACTTCGTAAAATTTTTATCCCCTCTCAAAATATTGGAATTTCCTCATTTCTATCTCCAAAATTAGATAAATTCCTCCTCTAAATTCCCTTAAAACCTCAAGCCCAAAAAATGAAGGAAACCCAATAAGTTACTATACTTTTTCCCAAAAATTAAGTAAAAATACTTTCCGATATTAGAAAATTTCGATTCCAAAGCCAATAGATTATTCAGAATATTTAAGTATCAGGTTGTAATGTTTTTAGATTATTTTGAGCAACTTTTAAATTATTTTATGGTTCAGCTTTACCTATAACACTATTCACATGACACTACCGTAAAATTTTTGTTAGTGTTTTTAACCATTCCAATGACTTCAGATTGGCTTCAAACTTTGCCTAAAATTCTCTCATAATTAATACTCCCCATTGGTACACTTAGTGTGACTTGGGTTTCGAGAAGCACTATTCATCCTGGAAAGTACTATTCACGAGAGTCGAAATTTTCGGGTCATTACATATCAGACTATTATTTTCAAATCTTTCTCTATATTGTCATTTTATTAGTCATAATACATTGTCAAAAACTTTCATTTCATTTGGAAAGCATTTTACAGAAAATCGAGCAATATAACAGTTACCCGAATTAAAACCAAAATTTTTCCTGCTAAGAAATCACACTTCTATATATAACAATCATTATCATTACCTATATATGGACTCATTTGGTCCTCTCAACTCAGCATTCATGAATAATAAAACCATAACACATGTACCACAACCACAATAGCTATCACAGGGTCTCAGATCCATCATAAAATAGAAACAATAGACAATAACATTCATACACACATGTATCATTATAGACATATATTTATTTTTCTCTTTCTATTATCACTTATATACTATAAGTTATGTCAAAATTCACTTTTATCATTCATATCCCACACAGACTCTAGCTATACATGAGTACACACTTGATTATAGACTAAAACTAGATAAAGTACTATACCCCAAAAATACTCTCCA
Source organism: Hura crepitans (assembly GCA_948208565.1). Classification (NCBI taxonomy): domain Eukaryota; kingdom Viridiplantae; phylum Streptophyta; class Magnoliopsida; order Malpighiales; family Euphorbiaceae; genus Hura; species Hura crepitans. The sequence goes on from CANXYI011678454.1 coordinate 6,537, forward strand.
GTTATAGAGGCTTGACTCTTCACGTGCTCCCTATCTTTTACCTGCACATCAGAACACCGATACAATGAGTATAACTCAGTGATAAACATGAGAAACATAATATACATGTACACACTCACAAATGCAATTGCAGACAATATACAACAGTTCAAGTATTTAAGAGGCAATTATAGGTTATATAAATTAATGCACATGTTAAGCTGATATAATTTCATTCTCACAAACCAATCATTGTTCATTTCATAACATAGTTAAATTTCTTATAATATGACTTAGGTTTAATATGGTCTATATCGATAGACTACACTTGAAGACACTGGACAATAGAAAAATAAAAATTTTACAGTGGCCTACATTTTGGACCTCGGTAGCTGCACCTACCTATCGTATAGTAGCTCTCAATGAACCTCGACAGTTGTACCCATACTATTGTAAAGCGGCTTATATTGAACCTCAATAGCTGTCCCCACACTATGGTATATAGTACAGTGGCTCTCAATGAACCTTGATGGCTATACTTGGCTATCGTGTGGAACCTCGATGACTGCACCCATCCATAACAATAATGCAAATGATAATAATTAACTTGACTCAAACTTAGCAACTACTTAATTTCCTAATTGACCGGTCAACCCATCTAGTGGGTGTCTAATTATACGAGCCTTATATTCCCATTTTTATTTTCTATTCAGTTAATGGTTAATCGATAATATCGAATGTCACAATCTACTATTCATTTGGTCCCTTTTTGACCATTTATTACAATCACATTTCTAAGTGATCTACTTGACCACTTTAGCATTCTCATTTGCATTCTTTTTGCTAATGAAATGCCATTTATTCATATCATTTACTTACATAATATATGTTACATAATTATTCATTTGCACACTTATAAGTGCATACCATTCCATAACACTATTTTCATGTCAAGTGACACCAATTCGTCTAATTTTGTTTTATGTCATCAAATACACAACTTTAAGTCCATTTTTTAATCACAATCATGCTATTAACACATACATTTCTTCAATACACATTCACACACCTATAATGCACCATTCGGCCACTATAGGATCATCACTTTACATGATCATTTTTCATTCAACATTTAGTTACTTCACATAAGCACACAAATAATGTACATTTAACATAATGAACAGTTACACCCATATACATATAAATCTCAAATTTACATACACATATTTCATGCTTTTTCATACAACTATGCATATGTATACATTCAAATCTCAAATTCACATACCACTTTCTACCTAATTCAAGGCTTGTCCTTGCCTTTGTCTCCTTGAATTATTTCTTTTCCCACACATAATTACATCTCACCTTTAAAAATTCCTCAAAAATCTAATATAACTCCAAATTCAATTCTAGTTACATATTTAACCTTAAAATCCATCCTAGTCTTTATATCAAAAATAAAAATTAGAAATTTTACACTTACAAATTTTAGTGACACTATTCCCCAAGTGTGAAATTCTTCCTCCTTAAGCCTTTTTTTCTACTTCTATCACTTGTAGTGGCTTAATTATGATATGGAGGTAAAGATTGGTCTATTATATGTGGATTTTAGTGGAGAATTAGAGAAGTTAAGGAAGAAAAAAGTGGAGAGGAGAAATGGCAAAAATGGCATCAGCCATATGGAAGAAAAGGGAGAAGAAGGGCTTATTTGGTGCATGTGGGCTTGGTCACATGTGATAGCCCAATTATGTGGATGGCCCGTGGGCTCTAATCACTTCATGTGTCGGTTTCTCGATCTTTTTCTTCTCAATTTTCTTTAAAACTTTTAAAATTCATTTTTACTTTTAATGACCTCCAAAAATATTAATTTTATTGCAAAAAATTCTTAATTAAGCCCATTAGAGGCCCTGTAAAATCTAGGGTCAAAATTCTACAGTCAACGTGAGTTACTATTCACTCGTGAAATCTAAAAATTTTGAATAAATAGTGAATGACCTCAAAATATTAAAATTCTTTCTCTAGTAGACTCATTGGAATTTTTGACCTTTAGGGTATGCCATTTTTAGGTCAATCTAGGCACATCCCAGACCATTCTCAGCACAAACCTAACTAATGTCACTATTCATTAGTTTATAGCCTGTTATGATTTATTGGTTCTGCTAAATCTTTTAATTATTTCATTTTCATCATTTTATGGCCTGTCAAAGTTTTATGAGTAATACTTGCCTTTTGTGGCCATCTATAGTGCCTCGACATCTCGAGAACACTATTCATGGCTCGAAAGTACTGTTATTAAATTGAGTTTCACAGGTGTTACAGAAGTATACCTAAATGAGCTGACTGCTACGCTGCTTCGGTGAGGCTAAACCACACGAACTATCTATTACCTACGCATCAGAACAATCGATATGCTAAGCATACGTTTAATGTTGAGTTTAATGATTCATGTATTAAATCTCACACATCATACATTATGCATTCTCATATGTCATGCATCATGCAAGCATTCAATTATTATCACAATCACTGCGCATATCATGGTCATTTTTTAATATGCAATAAGTTATATAAAGTTGTGTTTATTTGGTCTCCTTTCAACTTTATCATCTTATCCATCTATATTCCTTTTAATTAGTTTGATTCATTAATTTAGTAAGTGGCCCATATCTAAAAGACTACACTTTTAAACATTGGATAATAAGATCTAAACATGTTCAAGGGCCCTCATTTTGGACCTCAATTGTTGCACCCATCATAAATCTCAATTTGTATAGAGGATTCTATTCTAAAACCTCGACGGCCGCACCCATCTCAAATCTTGTATAGGGGTCCTCATTTTGGACCTCGATGGCTGCACTCGTCATCTCATATTCAAATGTAACACCCCACAAATCCTGATAATTATGAATAATACTTTCCCAAGATGAATAGTGATTTTGAGACCTTGGGATGCATTAAAGTCACCAAGGGAAAATATTATTCATAAAATAATTTTTAGTAAAGTTTGAAGTCAAACGGAGGTCATTAGAGTAATTAAAAATGATAAGAAAAATATTACAGTAGTATCTTGGGAATAGTGCCCAAGGCAAAGCTGAACCATAAAATAATAAAAAAGTTACTTCGAAAATTATGAAAATATTATGACATGATACTCAAGAATTCCAATGAATCGAATGGCATAGACATCTAAATTTTTTGACATCGGGAAGTAATTTTTCTAGAAATCGGGCAACTTAAAAACACCATAATAAATTCAATTTATTAAGTTTTGAGCTTAAATTTTAAGGATAATTAGGAAATAATGAAAGTGAATTTTTGGCATAAAAATGGCAATTTTTGGAGCACAGAAAGTGAGGGAAAAATTGGAGGAAAAGGCAAAAATTAAATAATTTTTTAAATAGGGTACAAATATGGACATAAATTGCAAAAATGCCAAAATCACTATTCATTCTCTTCTCTATCTTGCTGTTAATGCCCTCTCGAGGTTTTCTCCTCATTTCTTCACTTTAATCCTCCATTTTAGAGCTATTTAACTCTACTAAAAACCATCAAAATTACCTCTATGTCCTATAAACACACTAGAAGGTGAAAATTCGAAGAAAGGAGGTAAAAAAATGTCATTTTTTTACACTCGTGAATAGTGACACAAATTTTCTTAGGTAAGAATTTTTGAGTTTTGTAATTTTTCCTAGAAATTAGAGGTGCCCAAGAGATGGTATATAGCCTCAGAATAATTTTTAGAGCTTTGATTGATTTATTATGGATTTTTAAACTTTTTATTCAGTTATGTTAGGAAATTTTGAACCAGCCCGGGATAAAGGCAAAGCAAAAGTGTAGATAGGTCTTAGGGAGTCCTTATAAAAGCTACGGTAAGTGAAATTGAAATAATTTGTGTGGATTTTTAATAAATGCCATAATATGCTAAAAATGGCTTTTAATGCACAA
>CANXYI011678456.1:0-14957 GCA_948208565.1 Hura crepitans
TGATCTTTTTTATTAGCTTTGAGGGGGAGGTGTCTTCTCTAATATTAATCTTAGATCTGGGTATTATTAGTTGAGAGTGAAAGAGGCAAACATATACAAGATGGCTTTTAAGACTAGATATGGTCACTATGAGTTCCTATGATGCCTTTTGAGTTAACTAATACATCGGCCACATCCATGGATCTCATAAATTAGATTTTTAGACTATTTTTAGATCAGTTTGTAATAGTCTTCATTGATGACATCCTTGTGTATTCTAAGGACTAAGAAGAGCATGAGAAGCATTTACAAATAGTTTTATAGATTTTGAGGGATGAGAAGCTTTATTCTAAGCCCAACAAGTGAGTTTTAGCTAGAGGAAATGTCATTTTTAGGGCATCTACCATTGACATATGGCGTAAGGGTCAATCCTAAAAAGATTCAGGCGTAATGGAGTGGAAACCACCTAGGAATACAACTAAGATCAGGAGTTTCTTGGGTTTGGCTAGATATTATAGAAAGTTTGTCAAGGGATTTTCATTGGTAGCATCCCCTACGACACATCTTCCGAGGAAGGATGTAAAGTTTAAGTAGAATAGCAGATGTTAGGAGAGTTTTAATAAGCTTAAGAGTATGTTAGCTGAGGCTTTAATTTTGGTTCAGCTAGTATCAAGGAAAGAGTTCACCATATATAGTGATACTTCATTGAATGTGTTAAGATGTGTGCTCATGTAGGATGGCAAAGTTATTGCTTATGCTTTAGGGCAATTAAAACCTCATGAGAAAAACTACCCAACACATGAATTAGAGCTCACAACCATTGTGTTTACTTTAAAGATATAGAGGCATTATCTTTATGGGGAAAAGTGTTATGTCTTCACTGACCACAAGAGTCTGAAGTATCTACTGACACAAAAAGAGTTGAACTTGAGGCAAAGAAGATGGATGGTGTTGATAAAGGATTATGATTGTCTTATTAATAACCATCCTAGGAAAGCTAACGTGGTTATAAATGCCTTAAGTAGGAAGTTTATGTCAGCTTTGAAGGCGATGAATGTTAGTTTAAAGCTGTAGGATGATGGTGGTTTGTTAGCTGAGCTGCAATTCAATCCAAGTTTGATATAGGTAGTGAAAGATTTGGAGAAAGATGATCATAGGCTTTAGAGTATCTTGAGTATGATCTAAGAGGGAAAGTCTAATGAGTTTGTGATCAAGATGGATAGTTATTTATATTATCATGAGCACCTTTGTGTGCCAGATAGTGAAGATGTAAAATAGCAAATTGTACAAGAAGCGCATAATGCACCATATGCTTTGCATCCTAATAGTACTAAGATATACCGAGATTTGAAGATGGTCTATTAGTGGCTAGGCATGAAGAGAGACATAGCTGATTATGTGACTAGATGTCTCACTTGTCAATAAGTGAAGGCTAAGTAGTAAGTTCCTTTTAGTTTGCTACATCCTATAGCAATCCCAGAATGAAAGTGGGATCGAGTCACTATGGATTTTGTGATTAAACTACTAATAACCAAGAACAATCTTCATTTTATTTAGGTGGTGGTTGATAGATTGACCAAGTCAGCTTACTTTATTCTAGTAAGAAAGGATTTTTCCTTAGAGAAGTTGGTTGAACTATACATTGATGAGATAGTTATGCCTTATGGAGTGCCATCTTCTTTTATTTCGGATAGAGATCCCTATTTTACATCAAGATTTTAGAGGAAACTCTATAATGCTTTGGTAACTAGACTTAGTTTCAGCATGACTTTTCATCCTAAAATGGATGGTCAATCAAAGAGCTTATTTAGGTGCTTAAGGATATGCTCTGAGCAAGTGCCATAGAGCTTAAAGGCAGCTGGGATAAATATATCTCTTTGGTAGAGTACGCTTACAACAACAATTATTAGGCAAGCCTAGTTATGGCTCTTTATGAGTCATTGTACAGAAGACAATACAAGACTTTTTTATGTTGGAGCGAGTAAAGTGAGCACAAGCTTATGGGACCAAATTTGGTTAAGGATACTAAAGAGAAAGTGAAAATCATCATAGAAAGGCTGAAGACTGCTTTAAATAGACAAAAATCCTATGCAAATTTAAAGAGAAGAGGCATCAAGTATGAAGTTAGTGACAAGGTCATTCTCAAGGTATCTCTATGGAAAAAGGTGTTAAGGTTTGGTAAGAAAGGAAAGTTGAGTTTGAGGTTCATTGGGCCATATGAGATCACATAATGTGTGGGTCCATTAGCTTACAGGCTGGCTTTACCTCTAGAGTTGTAGCTAATTCATGATGTGTTCCATGTCTTGATGCTAAGAAGGTATAGATCAGACTTTTCACATGCATGCATAGCTGAAGAAATAGAGATATGATAGGACTTATCATATGAGGAAGAACCTGCAAGTATCTTAGCCAGAGAAGTTAAGGAGTTACGAAACAAGATAATGTCATTAGTAAAGGTTTTATGGTGACATCACGACATGGAAGAAGCGGTATGGGAAAGTGAAGCTCAGATGACAGAGTAGTATTCGTATCTCTTTAGACCAGGTATGTCGAGGATGACATCTCTTTTAAGAGGGGAAGAAATGTAATAACCCGAAAATCCTAACTCTTATGAATAGTACTTTTTAGGGTTAATAGTGCTTCCTAGAACCCAAGTCACACTAAGTGTACCAATTGGGAGTATTAATTATGAGAGAATTTTGGGCAAAGTTTAAAGCCAATCTGAAGTCATTTGGGTGGTGAAAAATGCTAAACAAGATTTATAGCAACGTCATATAAATAGTGTTATAGGCGAAGCTAAACTATAAAATAATTCAAAAGTTGCTCAAAATAATTCGAAAATATTACGACCTAATACTTTAAAAATTTAAATAGACCATTGGCTTTGGAATTGGAATTTTTAGATATCAGAAAGTATTTTTATCGAGTTTTTGGCTAAAGAAAAATACTAATTTTTTTCGATTTTCTTCGTCTTTCGAGCTTGATTCTTTTGGTGTCTATAGGATTCATATTTATCTAATTTTTGAAACCCATTTTAAGGAATTTTGATCATTCTAGAGGGGAGAAAAAAATTATGGAAACATAATAAAAATTAATTTTTTAAAAAACTATAATATCCAAAATTTTATTTTATTCCCTATTTCCCCTCATTTCCCTCCACTTCCTTCTCTTGTTTCCTTTTAATTTTTGCCACCTCCCTTCTCCATTCTTCTTCTCTTTTTTCTTCCTTATCCTTTATACCCACTCTAAAAAATACTTTTTGAGAGGTAGAGCATCTTGAGATGAAGCTTTAGATACTAAGAACAACTCATTTGGTGAAGAATCCTAAGAGGAATTGAGATTTCTTTCCCAAGGTGAATAGTGACCAAATCACCGTTGGGTACTTTTCTTTTGATTTTGACATTTTTCCTAGACTTTATGGGTGCCTAAGAGGATGTGTGTATGTTCATTTCATTTTTCAAAGCTATACATGATTTTTCATGATTTTTCTAAAATTGAACCTATTTGAATTCGTAAATGAGAAATCAAACCGAGCTTCTTGAGGTAAGGAGAAGGCCTAGGATAGCTATAGTCATACCTAACGACTATTTTTGTTATTTGTAATCACTTTAAAATGAATGAAAAATGCTTAGAAATCGTTATGTGCATTAATGGCAATTAGAACTTAAATGCATGAATTGATTAAATATTGATGAATGGTTATGTTAGATGTTATAAATATATGTTATGAATGTTGTATGCATGCCATGAGGAGGCTGAATGCCTTATATAAGCTAGGTGTATGAATATTGTGCTAGTTATGCCTTAAATGGTTGTTTTTGTAATGCATGGTGAAATATAGTATAAATGCCCTTGTGTATGTTTACATATGCTAAAATCAACATGTGTGTGCTTATAGTAATGGCCAAATGCCTCTAAGGTGGAAATGACATGTTTTAGGCTTTATGAAGGCTTAAAGTGAATATGTGAGCATGTATGGATAAAATGGCATAAATGCATTTGTGAATGGTTTAACATGTTTAAATGCATAAGTGTGTGCATGTGGGAATGGCCAAATGCCACATATGACATAAATATAGATTTTTGATATGTAATAAGGCTTTATGTGTCTTATATCGATAAATGCCAATATTTTGTGTAAATTGCATGTTAACGTGAGATGTGGCTTTTATGATAATAATGAGTATTAAATGTGATTGATATGAGAAGTGCATGTATGAGATATATTATGGCCATATAAGGCCTAGTGATGCTTTAAATGGCATATTGAGGTATTAATGTGAACTAAGATTCATGGATGTGTCTTTTGATATTACTATGAGTTAATAAAGTTTATGTAAGCCTAAGTTGGCTACATGATGTGATTATATTGTTTATGTTATGGGCATATGTTTTTAGGACTTGCTAATTTGCAAAATGGCCAATGAGATGAATTATATGATAATATGGTGTAAAATGTATAAATTGCTTAAATGACATAGTATGATAAGGTTAATGATGCCTATATAGTTAGACAATCTAGTTTGGATAGGTTGACCGATCAGCTAGGATTTTTAGCAGCTACTAGCTTACCTTTAATATGAGACCTATGGGGTCACCAATCTATGTACTGATGGGTGCGAGTACCTACAGGCCTATGTTTCTACATACTGATGGGTGTGAGTGCCTACTAGCCAATATTTCTACGTATCTTTGGATGCGAGTGCTGATGGGCCAATGTCTATGTATCTTCGGATGTGAGTGCCTATGGGCTAATGTCTACGTACCTATAGGTATGAATGCCTTCGGGCCACTAATATTTGATATCTAGCATTGGATAGTTGTCTCTTTAATATGGGCATTTCTTAAGGAATGTAAAAATTTTAAAATGATGAAGTGGTATAAAGATGTTTAAGAAATTGAAATTTGATTAATGCATGACTATGAGGCTATAACATGTAATGTCTGTTATTAAGCTTTTTATAATTGCTTAAATACGTATATGCTTATTATGAGGAGATAAATGCATATGTTAAGCTTATGGTTCATTTTATTTATGTTGATGATAGTTAAGTTATGTATATAGACATTATGTAGTATATGCATATTTCTTGAGATGCATATATATTGAAAATGCTTATTTGCTTATGAATCATATTGTATGCTTACTATTGATAGCATGTTATAATATTGAAATGAAATTAATAATTACATGATATAAGTGGCATATTCATGTCTAAGTGATTACACCACTAAGAGAAAAGCTTAGAGCATTGCTTTGTTTACAATGCATAGGTAATTAAGTAGTAGATTAAAGCCAAAGCTTTTACCCCATAGGAGAACACGAAGACTACCCAATCTTAGGTATTTTTAGTTTTCTTTTTTAAAATAGTCATGATGTAAACGTAATAGAAGTGCTTTTGTGATTTTAGAGGGATTCGGTCTAATAAAACACGAGTCAATTTTGTAACTTAAACTATATTTATTTCAAAAGCTTTTATATTTCTTGCATGACTTGTATGATATCTCTTAATGTTGCATGTGAGAATATTATTCGTGATTAGACTAAGGCTCTGTGTATTTTTTATGATGATTAGAGGGTTAAGAGGACCCAGTTGGAGTTGTGTTGTGTTATATGCTATTTTAAAAGTGTTTTTAATTTGTTAACTATTTAGGGAAGTGTCTAGGTATAACCATTATGCTACCAAATTTTTGACATGATGGCCCCATTAGTTACTTGATAAAGCGTACCAAAATGGTTTTTATTATTTTTACAACTCCTTGAGTCAAGAAATATTTTAATTAATAAATGTTTTAATTTTATAGGATTTTATAGGAAGTGAAATCGGATATCGGTATATGTGTGCGCCCTCTATCCATTTTTAATATACGGGATAGGTAGATGGTGTCAAACTAGTGGTGCATTCAGTGAAACATACATACTGCATACACACACACAAGTACACATCATAGGTCAAGTCTTAAAATATGTATACAAATTACCCTTCAAGGCATATAAATTACATGAATTCAAATAGCATAAGTTGATAAGCATAGTACATCACACATACATACATCACAACATGCACAACCGTTCATTTTCATAATATAATTCTTTAAGCATAAAATGTCATAAATACACATATCATAATATACATCATCATTCCTTCTTCTTAATACATTATTAATATAATAGTAATTTCCCTATTATACTTAATTTACCTAAATTATAAATTGCTACTATGATTTTGTTCCGCCTTAATTACCAAATTAAGGTTCATTGTACAATTAGCAAGTACACTTTACTATGATTATACTTCACTTTCTCATTTCTATGCACTATATTTATCTTACCTATTTCCATGCTAATTTTTCCTACAATTGATTAACAAATATTTTTGTGGCACTTTCATTATCAAGCAATATGATGCATTACATATTAACTTCTTCTCAACACTAACTCAAGTAGCCTATATCAGACAGACAGTGACTTACTAACTAGATAAGGGGATAACATAATATGTAATAACCCTCATTTCAGGCTTTTAGCTATTGCACTAGGATGTGTAGTGGCCCTTTTAAACCTCTTGATAGTAGCACCTATATAAGTACGTCCAATAGTCTTGTTGGACCTCTCGGTGGCTACACCCACTTAAAAATAACTATATAGACAAAACTAAATAATGATGGTGACCATAAAGGTCTAATGGTAATTCTAAGGTTTGGCACAAAGGCAAATATGATGACCAAAAGGTCTATGGTAACTATAAAGGTTTGATAGTGACTAAGAGATCTAATGGTGACCCAAAATTTTGACAATGACCCAAGGGTCTAGAATTAAGCATTGAAGTGCCTTAGTAGTTGTTATGTTCCCTAAGTGATCAGTGAACCTATCAGTGTACTGTCTAGCTTATATGGGCCATGCCCTGATTTACATTTAATTACACTCAATTTGATATTAATTCCTATTTATTATTTGTAGCATAGTCATGGTACCACAATTCATTACATCACCTCATGCCTAGATTACCTTTACATATGTGCATATATACATAATTACTCATTTGGGTCAATTATAATTAAATATTTAGACAACTCTTGTATACTGTACATATTTGAGTAATCAAAATATATACATGCCTTGCTTATTCCTCTACATTGAGCTGCTTCATTTAAATTTAAATTATAGCCCTTAATTTTACTTATTAAAATATTCCTACACTCACTCGGTGTATTCCTATTTTGTATTATGCATCCTCACTTAGTTATTAGATAACATTCAATCTAATACACTTTTCTTACTTACTTAACTATTTCATTATGTTATGTGTTAAGGTCATTCCCTACAAGTGATTACATTTAGTTATCTTAACATATTAAATCTCTACTTCTTACTCTATACACTCAATTAGTCGATTTACTATCTCATACTCCATTTAAATATATTCCACTCTGTAGTCTAATTTGCTCATAGGTTTCCCCTCTTCCCTAATATCTAGTTTAGCCTTTATTAAAACTTACATATTCTATTTTCATGCATTTAAAGTATCTATAGGACTACAATAATTTCTTTAACATGTAACCAAGTGTTTTAAGGGTTTACATGCAAGCATCATATATTTGAACACACACACACACATTTAGATTATATGACCCATATCAAAGCATACCATCATCTCATGCATTTCATCCCATATTAGGTCACTTAATCTTACTAACTATTCATATGAGGCACATCTATCATTACTTACAACATACACATCATTATACAAGATACATGCATCATTATACATGACACATACATCATTACATAAGGCACATACTTTATTACTTGAGGTACTTAAATAATCCTTTTTATTTCTTATAATTTCACCAAGCATATGGTAGCTTCAATTTACATAAAATATTTGATATTCATAAGACCCCCATTTTTAGCCATACATCACATGTCACACACAATTAATTGAATTCTAGATATAATTCAATTAGAATGGTTACTTTGTATTTAGTCACTCAATTAAAATGTTAGAACTAGTTTATGCTCGTAACATCCCTTGAAGTTATTAAGCATCCCACACACACATATCTGGGCACCTAACACCCACACACAATCTCACTTTAAAAATTCCTTTATTTCCTTTAGATTTTCATCTACAAACTTACTTATTCAATTCAAAGTACTAGAACCCGTTCTCATGCACTATATAGTCAAATTAAGTATATATAAGAATACATTATTATCGTAATTTTCTTACAAGTAATCCAAATTAATTGTCCATACAATCCTACCTTATTGTCATGTCATTTAAACTAACATACAACTAAGATATCACATACCACATGCACACACACCATTCAACCTCTCCACACATACACACTTGGTCCATTTAATTCCCTATTTTTCCTATTTATTTCTTTACTTACATTCTCAATTAACCAACTTAAAGTGATTAAACCTAATTATCCATACAACATGTATTAATTCCTTATCTTACACATTTTCTACTTGTACTTTAAAATTCAATTCATCTCATAATTTACCTAAAACACCATTCACACATTTAATTAAATCAAACATGCCATTAAAACCAATTTTCTCATGTCTCAAACACCAAATTATGCACACACATATTTTCCATACACACTTTAAATATAAAAAACCATACATAGTATATATGTTTTAAAGAAGACACTTACTATCCTTGTTAATTTGCCTCTAAAAAGCTCCTTGAATCCAACTTCTTCAAGTTTCCAAGTCTTTCCCTTTAAACCCCCATAAACATACACAATCAATACTTAAAAAAATTCTAATAAATTCTATATAGCTCTTAAATTAAAATTAAGACTAGATATATTTATTTGGGATGTAAATCTACCAAGGAAAAATATTAGACTTCAATTTAATGCACTTATGTAGACTTTGGTCAATATTCACCCTCATCTAATTCCTTTAAAATTAGCCTCTTTTTTCTTAAATGACCCCTAAAAATGGTGAGGAGGTGATGGAGGAGTGATTTGTAGTGTTATTTAGTGGAGGGATGGTTGATTTTGGTAAGGAGAAGACAAAAAGGAAAGGGAGTGAGAGAGGGAGTGGCTGTTGGCCATAGGAAGAGAAGGGGGAGACATTTTGGTAGATAGCTTTTAAAAATGAAGATATTTATATTAGTGGAAGAGGGGCATAGATGGATGACACCCATTTGATCCAAGGGTTGTCATTTTTCCATATGTCCTCCTCCTAAATTAATTACTTCTCTCTCATTCTCTTATTTAAAAATTCTAATTTTTGCACCACAAATCTCAAAAAAATTTAATACAAATCCCCCGTGAAAATTAGTATTTAAAATCGAGCTTAGTTATTTTAATTATCAAATTTACCTATTATTTAATTCCATAAAATATCTTTTTGAGCTCTAAAAATTCAAGTTTGTTTTACCACCAGCATATTTAAAGTTTTTGATTATCAAGTTCTGGTATTTTTAGATTTTTCTGAGCAACTCCTGAATATTTTACCATTCAAGTTTAACTAGGTTACTATTTATTAACATTGCCAAAAAAATATTTATTTATTAAATTAACCTCTTTAACAACTTCTGTTCCCCTCTAAACTTTACCAAAAAAAATGTTTTAGAATATTTCCTTTCATTTAGTAACCTCCACACACATTACTCTCTAGGTACTAATCATGTTTTTGGGTATAACACTATTTAAAGTTAAACTATGTATGATTTGTTAGCTTACCAAACGACCTAATTTTGACACAAAATTTTAACACTCACTCATCCTTATTATATTCTTTCATTCGGTAAGAAAACCCCTATCCATATCCTAAGATTCATCTCTCTTAGGTTATGGGGTCTATTATTCATGGCTTAAAATTTAGGGCATTACAATATCTCTCTCATATATGGGCTAAATGAATGTGTAATACTTTGGAATTAAGATAATATGAAATAAAAAAGATATGCTAGTAATTATTCAAATGCCATTTGAACATCATGTACATGAGTTTGATTATGTTTATGATGTTATAGTCTATAATTGTACGTAATTTAGTGAATATTGTATATGCAGAGTATTTTCTATTATGTTAAAACCATTGTGAATTTCTAATGTATTATTTAATGTGAAATCAATCCTTATAGTCATGAATATATCTATATTATGCTTTAATAAGATAAGCAGCAATGCATAGGTTTTCATATACTTATTAATATGTTTATAACCATTTATCATTAAAGTTCAGCATGTATAATAAGAAATAATATATCTATGAATACAGAATTTGATGCATAGATGTTATTATTATAGCATAGTAAACTTAGGTATATATCTAAGCAAATTTTGCTTACTGTGTTAGTGGTTTTGAGATGAATAGGTAATCATGGGTTAAAAAATAGTGGCTATAATCGTCATGCATAGGCTTTTGTTGACGATTGAGATGAGAAGTTAATTGTGCCTAATATCATATGTATGTGTTTTGTTATTGATGTTTTTAAGTAGTCTAAAGTCTTGATGTATTTTATATAAGGATTTTGTCATTGTGAAGTAACTGTAATGGTTATGCAATATATTTTGTATGGTTTTGTTTATTGGAAAGATTTACATTTGAATGTGGATAAGGCACTGATGATTGAAGCTGCTTTTGTAGTATATATATGTTTGATATGATATATATGAATATGAGTTATGTGCATGTAAAGACTGATTAGAATGATCAGTATGGAAAGAGTGTGCAATTAATGGAATGATGACTTAGATATGATTTTCCCATATGACACCCCTTACTTGATCCACCACCGAACCTGAATAAGAGATATCATGTTGCCATTTCATTGTCTTTTTGAAACCTTTCCTTGATTTTATACATTAACTCTTATTACTATACATTTGCATTTATTTTAACCAATAATTTATGGGTCATTTCTTAACAAAAATCCAACAACATAACGATTGTCTAGGTGAGAAACCAAAAATTTGAACTTATAAAAGAACACTTCTATAATTGTTCCCATCAACATCTCATCATATTGGACTTTTTTGGAACTCTAGAATACTCATATCAGCAAATCACATGGAGTCAGTTGAGTCATCACATCATCAGGTTTAAGCATACATATATAATTCATATGTTTTTTGGTCATCAACATTTTAAAACTTGTTTATAATGTTTAAAAACCATGAAAAAATCCATATACTTAACTAAGCCCTAACCCATTTCTATACATGAGTGCCCTTATGCAATACTAGACATAAAACTACCAAAAATATGCCTTCTGGGGAGGCTGTATTGCTGCACTACCTTATGAGACTAGACTACAAGCCTACTATCTTCTATCTGTGTATCAGGAAACTAATATGCTAAGTATGTACTCAGCTGTGAATTTAATGAAACATGCATTATACCACATCTACATGCAACATGCACTATGTAAATATTTCATTAACATATAATGGCCTTACCATTATGGGATACTACCACTTTTGTACTTAACTTACCTTGTAACCATATTAAGTTCGATTTATCATATTATAGTTTGTGGTTAAATTAATTTACTCATGCTTTCCTTACTTTGACTCTATTTACATCATAACATAAGAGTCATAATCATACATTAAATTATTGTGTTCATTTTACCTTTAAGGCCCATACTTAAAAGATAATACTTTTAGCACTAGATAACAGGATTCAAACTTGTTTAGTGGCCTACATTATAGACCTTAATAGTTGTACCTACCATAATCCATCTGATAGTAAGGATCAATTCTTAAGAACCTCACAACATCGAAATGGCAAGGATAGTCCTCATGAACCTCTATCATGATAGTAAGGATAAGCCCTTATGGACCTTTTAATATCCCAAGGCATTAGACAGTGGGGATTAGCCCTCATAGACCTCCTAATGTCATATATTAGGGTAGTAAGGATTAGCCCTCATGGACCTCCTAAAACATATAGGTGTGTAGGGCTCACATCCAGAACCTCGGTGGTTGTATCCACCATACAATCTAATAGGCAATGATACGGACCAAAGCCACTAGCAACTGCTAAGTCTCTAGTTGATTAGTCAACCTATAGAGTAGGTGATCTAGCTAATATAAGCCAATTTTGGTTATGATTCACTATTTAATTATTTCAATTGTTGTCTCATTTTTATTTTGTTTTTTATGATTAATTTATGACACGCGAGGTTACATACACACATTTTATCTTAGTTACTACCCTAGCATTTTAAAATGTATTTCTATAATCATTCACTTCACCATTCTCTCTATTCCATTATCATACTTCGCATCATAATAGCAGGTCTCACACATTACTATAATCTCATGGCCCACTATACAGGATTAGATCAAGCATTTATAACATCATTTCCATATTTTTCCATATAGTTATGTTACTAAAAAGGCACATACATTCCAATTATCATTAACTCTTTATTTCATTCACATATACCTCACATATTGGGGCTTATTCATGTATTGACCTTTCTTCAATCCATGTACACATCACATAACCTGAATGCACACTATTTAGCCATTATACCAAAATGCACATAGACCTTAACCCATATCAACTTCTTATGCTCATAACCAAACAACCAAAATAATTACACATCACATGCACACACCCATAGACTATGGCCATACCATTCGGCCATTGCACACTCACACTCACACACATACATATTATTTTATAATCCTTTCTTCATGTATTCATGTTCATTTCCATTACCTCATCTCATATACACACTCACCAGGAACAAACACACATATACACACACAATTCCACTATTCTATACACATGCATATATACTTAAAATATGCAAACAAGCAATATATAACACAATTTTCATTAAATTCACTTGCAATAGACTCCAACGCATTCTAATTACACCTTTTAAGCCTTATCTCTCTCTTCGCAACAAATTTTTCTCTTTATCTACAAATATAATAGGTTTTATACTTAGAAAAGTCTATATATATCCAAACTAAAATCTAATCACATATCTTTTATCTATACTTCAAATACTACCTAATAAAAATATAAAATCTTAAAGAAAATCACTTAAGCAAAATGGTCACTATTTATTATAATGCAAAATCTCCCAAAATAAGCAATCGCTTGGCTTTTTGTCAATAGAATAATGTTCAAAAAACTATAGAAGCAAAAATAAAGGGATTAAGTTCCATAAATGACTCTATTTTAGGGGTTTAATGTAAGAAAGAAGGGAGGAGAGGGAGGATGGTGGTGGCCTTGGCCATATAAGGGGGAGGGAGGTTGAAGACAACTTAGGGTCACATGTGGCATATGTGTGACCTTTTGCCTTTTATATTAAGAGTGTGGATGGCCTGGATCATGCCACTTATTAATCCAATGGTCTAGATTAATCCTATTTAGGTTTTAAGCTTTAAAAATATAAATTAAATGTTTAAGGCTTCTAAAATTACTTCTCTCAATGTTATAAATTGCATAAATTCTCAATCAGAGACCTTTAAAATATTGGATACAAAAGCTGAAGAGAACTCTATTAACTATTCACTTACATTTTTAAGAAATTCAAATAAAATAATAATCGATCTCAAAAAATTTTAATTTTACCACTGTTTAACTTTTTGGAATTTTTAACCTTCAGGTCATGATATTTTTAGGTTACTCAAGGCATAGCCCAACCATTTTACAACTCGATACAACCTTAAGTCTTTATTCACTAGTTCTCGACATAAAAAAAATTTATTAGTTCAATGTTTAGTGCTAATAGCTATATTTTCATCAATATTTTGCCCTTATCAATTATATGATTAGCACTCCCCCTATGGTTACCTCAGTGTGTGTCGATTATTTAGAAAATACTATTCACACCTCAAGAAGTACTACTCACAAAATCAAAATTCTCGAGATTTACAATTCCTTCCCCATTTAAGAAATTTTATCCTCGAAATTTACCTAGTGAGAGTTAGTGAGGATATTGAGCCTTTATCTATTCCCCACTCTCCCAGGTAGTCTCTTCCATCTTGTGGTGCCTCTATAGCATTTTCACTAATAGTATAGCTTTATTCCTTAATTCCTTTACCTCTTTTGCTAAAATTCATACTAATTCCTTTTCATAGGTCAAATTTGGTTGTAATTTAATTTTCTCTATAGGTATAATGTGAGAAGAATTAAGTATATATCACATCAATATGGATACATAGAATATATCATAAATTTGCAGCAACTCCATTGGCAAAGCAAACTAGTAAGCTACTGATCCCACTTATTTTGTAATCTCATATGGATTGATAAATCTCAGACTCAGCTTGTCCTTTTTGCCAAATCAAAGCATTTTTTCCATGGTGACACCTTAAAGAATACTTTCTCATCAACTTCATACTCAATGTCCTTTTATTTCAGGTTAGTATATGATTTCTATTGGTCTATGTAGCTTTTAGCCTTTCCCTAATAATTCGGACCTTCTCTTCAGCATCTTTAATCAAGTCAGGTCCCATGAGTTTATTCTCACCTACCTCACTATAACAAAGTGGAGTTCTGCATTTCCTACCATATAAGGGCTCTTAAGGAGCTGTGCTTAGACATGTCTGATAGTCGTTATTATAGGCAAAATTAGCCAAGGTTAAATATAACACAACTCTATAACATATCTTTAAGTATCTATATGACTTGCTCAAATTGCTTGTTAGTCTATAGGTGAAAGGCTTTACAGAAGGTGAAGCGGGTAGCTAAAACATCTTGTAATTTCCCTTAGAATCTAAAAGTGAATTTAGGGTCTCGATCTAATATAATGGTAAGTAGCACATCATGTAGTCTCATAATCTCTTCTATATATAATTATGCCAACTTCTTTAAGGAGTAATCCATTATAACCGGTATAAAGTGTGCTATCTTGGTTAGTCTATCCATAATTACCCACATAGCATCACATTTGCTCCTAGTCATAAGTAACCCTATCACAAAATCTATGGTAACCTTTTCCCACTTCCATTCATGAATTGCTATGGGG
>CANXYI011678650.1:0-11596 GCA_948208565.1 Hura crepitans
CATGCGGACGTAAGAGGCGATGGTTATTAGTCCATGTGGACCTTAGCTAAAGGAAAATTAGGTCCGTCTCATGCTTCCACTCTAGTGCGATATCCAATCAACAACTCAAAAAACATTAAAGCCAAATGAGTTAGATCTTAGATTATTAATGCATGAATAACATCGAAATCATAAACACACTCATCATGAACATACTATGGATAATGAATCATCACAACAAGACATATTGAAGAATCACATATAAGCTTCCATTTATAAATCCATATGGATGTGTAACCCTTATGATAGGGGGTCCGTGCAGACCATTAAGTCTCTTTAACATGCATGCAATAAAGTCGTGCGAACTAGCATGGATACTTGCCTTAAAAGACACTAAGTTCGTGTAGACCTAATTTCGTATAGGGTAGATTTGCACAATGAAATTAAACTCATCATGGCATCTTTAATGTTAATTGTAGACATCAATTATTCATACATCGAATGGGATTAACCTACTTATCATCAATGAGATTGGGGATAATCTGGATATCACCTCATTAACTAATCATCTCAAAGATTATTGGCTAGTAAGAAATATAAAAAATATATCCATGGACCTCGGATATTACCTGTATAAAGGGATCTCTTATAGCACTAGCATAAAAGCCTCTTGATACAAGAAAGAATGGTTGAAAAATCCTCCTCGTAATAAGTCTTACCAAGCTTTTATATCTTTTGTTACTACAATAGCTACAATTCTGATTTCTAGTTTCTACTTTTCCACCTCTTTTCCTTCTCTTTTCTCATTCTCATTAAGAGAAGTATTTATATCCTCCTTTAGGGTTTTTTCCCATATGCTCTCATCAGGAGAAAGTCTTAATCCCTTTAGGATCCTTACGCTTGGACTAAACAGGCAAAGTTTAAATCCAGGGTCTATTTTCATCGACAAGTCCGTGCGGACTTATTCCTGATAGTTTGTGCGGACTAAGGCTTCTAAAGTGATGGTTCGTGATCTTCATGGGCTGGGTTTTGATATGCTTTTATAGTTAGTCTGTGTGGACACAAACAGTAGGTCCGTGTAGACTTAGGTCTCTAAAGTGTTATCTGTGGTCTTCATGGGCTGAGTTCTAATCTGCTTCTATCGTTTGTCCGTGCAGACAAATAGTAGGTCCGTGCGGACTTGATATCTTGATGGCTTTTTATGCTGTACTCAAAGAGTCTATCTCTGGCTATCATCCTTAGTCAAGGTAGGGTTCTATAGTTACATCTAATAGCAATACTAAAAGGGAAATAGAAGAAGGTCACTATTGATTTTGTGATAGGATTACCACTGACAAGGAGCAAGTTTGATGTTGTATGGGTAATTGTGGATAGGTTAACTAAGACAGCACATTTTATTCCTGTAAGGATAGACTATTCTTTAGAGAAGCTAGCACTACTATATATTAAAGAGATTGTGAGATTGCATGGTGTGCTAATAACCATTATTTTTTATAGAGAACCTCGATTTACCTCCAGATTCAAAAAGCAATTACATGAAGCTTTTGGGACTAAACTAACATACAGAACAGCATTCCATCCTTATATAGATGGACAATAAAAAAAGTGATACAAGTACTAGAAGACATGTTACATAGTTGTGCCATTAAGTTTAAAGGTAGTTGGGATCAGCATCTGTCATTGGTAAGTTTGCATATTACAACAACCATGAAGCTATTTTGGTTATGGACCTTATGAGACATTATATAGCAGCAGGTGCAAAACTCTTTTATGCTAGACTAAAGTTAAAGAAGGTAAGATAATGGGACTTGAATTGGTCAAGAATACAGAGAATAAAGTCAAGATCATTAGAGAGAGATTAAAAGCTGCTACAGACTATTAGAAGTCTTATGCTGATCTAAAAAGGAGGGATATTGAATATAAAGTGTGTGAGAAAGTGTTTTTGAAAGTATCAACATGAAAAAAGATACTTAGGTCTGGTAAGAAAGGAAAGCTTAGTCCTAGATTCATTAATCCCTATGAGATTACAGAACTTGTGGGGCAATTAGTTTATAGGCTAGCTTTACCACCTAAATTGTAGTAGATACATGAAGTGTTTCATGTGTCAATAATGAGATGGTATAGATCTAACCCATCCCATGTAATATCAGCTAAAGAGATTCAAGTGCAACCAAACTTGATGTACAAAGAAGAACCTATCCAGATACTAGCTAAGGAAATCAAACAGTTGATGACTAAAACTATACCACTAGTTAAAGTGCTATGAAGGCATCACAACATTAAAGAGGGTATATGGGAAAGTGAGGAGTAAATGAAGGCTCAGTACCCACACTTGTTTTCATCAAGTAATTTCAAGGACAAAATTACTTAAAAGGGGAAGAATTGCAATGCCCGTAAATTAAGGTTCATGAATAGTACCTTCGAGGTTTGAATAGTGTTCCTAAGAAGCTGGGATAACTTTATAAGGCTAGTAAAGGTGTGTACTAGTCATAAAACTTTGATGGTTTAGAAAATGAGGAAAATGGATTAATTTAAAATTTAGCAGAACCAATAATTTATTTTAGGTAGTAAACTAGTGAATAGTAACCTTAAATGAGGTTGTGCTAGGAATGACTTAGGATATGCCCAAACACACTTAAAAATAGCACACCCTGAAGGTCAAAAATTCCATTGAGTTCATTGGTGAAGGAATTTTAATTTTTTGAGATCGTTTGATTTTTTTTGAAATTTCTTGTTATAGCGAGTGAATAGTACACCCATTTGCCATTCGAGTTTAGACTTGGAATTTTATGAGGCCGTAAAGGGGTTTAATCGATGATTTTCAAAATAAAAGCAACTATTTTTAAAAGTCTAAAATAATTTTTAAAATTTCCTAAAGTTTAAGTTGAAATATGATTTTTTTGGATCATTAGATTACCACGTGGCACAATATAACACATTCACCACTAATATATGAGGAAGTTATCTTCAACCCTAAAGAACCCTAGGAGCCAATGCCATTCTTGGTGAGTTCTCCCTCCATTTTCACTTCAAGCCCACCTTTAAATACCACTAAATGTTACATATTTTATATGGATTAAAGCCTAATCTGGCCTTAAAATCACCTAAAAAGCTCACTTTTGAAAGATTGATGTATAAGGTGAATAGTGACCTTTTGAGTGTAAGTGTTTTTTCCTTAGTTTTTATTTTTAGTTCACGTAGTCCTTGAAATTCTAAGAATTTATATGTTTATAGTTTTCTATTTGGAGCTTCCTATGATTTTATATGAATTTTTAAAGTTAGTGTGCCATAATATAGGTTCAAGGAGAAATCTTGAAGAACAAAGGCAAACAAGGCCTTAGAAAGGTGGGAGAAGGGTGTAGAGATACCCTAGGTATGTAGATTTAATATAGTAGATGCATGCCAACATGTTTTTGTATGTGTACATGCACAAACATGTGTATAAAAGTTTTAGTTTATGCATGTGTGTGCTTAATTTGATGTAACATGCATGTTATGATGTAAATTAGATGTGACAAGGATGATATAGATATGTTTTGGATGTGAAACATATGGGTACATGCATGATGTAAGTATGGTCATATGCTTGACATGTATGTCATGGCATGTATAGGTGTGCATGATGTGTACATAATGAAATATGATCATAATGTAGTGTGTAACATGAATATGTCATGGTATGTTAAAATAAATATATGGTTATGGCATGATGCCTGGTTATGGTGTTGTATGGTTAGTATGATAATGGATAATATATGTAAATTATGTTAAGAAATGGATAAGGAAAATGCATGTTAAATGTTAAGTGAAATTTACTTTATGAGGTATAATATGATATGTGAATTTAAATATGAAAAAGCGATTTGGGTAACATAAGAAAAAATGCTTGAAATGTTGATGAAATGAAATGATTATATATGATACTTTATAACGTGGAAATGGCATGTTATATGATGGCATAAAGCCATAAGAAGAATGAGAAATGACCAAATGAATAGTAAAATTAATGACCAAAGGAATTATAACATTTATGTAAATAACCTATAACTGTCTAGTGGACAAAAATGTCCTATAACTGTCTTGTAAAAATGAGCAAATGAAATTAACTTATAATTGTGTCTTAATAACATGGAAATATATAAAATAAAATGAACAGTAAATAAAGAAAAATAATTAATAGATATATGGCCTAATAGTTAGACACCCATTGGATGGGTTGACTGGTTAACTAGGGATTAGTGGTTGCTAGAGGTATTAGTCCTTTTAGGCCTTTACCAATATGATTGTGATGGTGGGTGCAGCCGTTAAGATCCTAATATTTAGGCCACTGCACTAGGCTAGTGTAGTAGTTGAGGTCTATTAGTGGCCACTACATATCATGTTTGTATATATTCTTTTGTTCGGTATTGGGAGGTATATGAACTGATTCCTATTATCAGACCACGTAGGTGCGGCTACTGAGGTATAGTGTGTGGGCCACTGCACCAGGTTGGTGCAGTAGCTGAGGTCCAATATGTAGGCTGCTACCTTAGGTAGGTGCTGCTACTAAGGTCTTAAGATATAGGCCACTGCACTAGGTTAGTGCAACAGCTAAAGTTTAGTGTTTGGGCCACTGCACTAGGTGGGTGCAATCGTCGGGGTCTAAAATGTGGGCTACTGCACAGTCTGGATTTACCTTGTAATCTAGTGTTTTAAAGTGTCATCTTTCTAATTTGGACCTAAAGGATAAAATGAATAAAATAAACTATAACAGTAAGTAGTAAATGGGAAATTTATAAAATGAAGTCTATAGCATGGAACTGGTAGTTTAGTTAATAAGACAAGATGATAAATTATTATTATTTTTATGACACCATCTTAGTATATTGCATGATGGTTGTATGACTTGTTTGATGCATGTGTGACTGCATGACATGCTTTTATTGTATTTAATTTACCATTGAGTGTTGTACTCAGCATATCAGTGTTTTAATCCACAGGTAGTAGATAGTGTAGTGGCACAGTCTTAATAAAGTATTACAATGTAGCAGACTAATTTGAGTGTATAATTATATTCTCTTTACGGTCTATTAGAAGGCACTCAAGTAATTCCTGTGGGGTTGGGTTTAGTTTTTGTAAGACTGAATATTTATGTAAACATATGACTAAACTATTTATAGCATGTATAGTTAATTTACCTGAATAGTATTATTGTTTATGTTCTGATGTGATGTTGGCTCAAGACCCTGTGCGATGATACTATGGAGTTAATTGTAACCTATATATTGATATTTAGGGGTTAGTCTGATGATTTAGGCAATATTTGAATAGAATATAAGTATGACTACAAGTGTTACATGAATGAGCCCTTAGGAAAAAATTAGGATGGGTGACCTGGTGGAAAGTAGCATTACTTATTAGGTTCCTTCAAGAATCAGGTAGGGGTGTTACAGGATTTATTTTAATCCTAGTAAGATTGAGGTGATCATAGAATGGAAGCCACCTAGGAACACCATAGGGATCAAGAGTTTCCTTAGGTTGGCAAGTTATTATAAATGATTTTTCAAGGGTTTCTCTTTAATAGCAGCACCTATGACTCATCTATTAAAGAAGGATGTTAAGTTTGTCTGGGATGATAAATGTCAAGAGAGTTTTGACAAGCTTAAGGCGATATTGATAGAAACACTAATTCTTGTTTAGCCACTTTCTAGGAAAGACTTCACCTTCTATAATGATGCGTCTCATTGTGGGTTAGGTTGTGTTCTGATACAAGATGGCAAGGTTGTTGCTTATGCATCGATTTAGTTATAGCCACATGGGAAGAACTACCTTACTTATGATTTAGGGCTTGTAGCTATCATGTTTGCTCTAAAGATTTGGAGACACTATCTCTATGGAGAGAAGTGTTATATTTACATTGATCACAAGAGTATGAAGTATCTTCCAACACAGAAGGAGCTGTACTTAAGACAAAGCAAATGGATGGAATTGATAAAGGATTATGACTGATTAATCTATTATCATCCTAGAAAGGCCAATGTAGTGGCTGATGCACTTAGCAAGAAGTTCATAGTAGCTATGAGAGCTATGAATGTCAGCATACAGCTTGTGGGTAATGATGTTTTGTTAGCAGAGATGCAATTAAACCTACCTTAGTTTGCTATAGTAGGTCAATGATTATTAAAGAGATGATCACAAGCAGATAAGTGTGATAAGTGCTTTCTAAGAGTGGAAGCCTATTAAGTATGAAATAAAAAGTGATAGTTGTATATTACCATGATAGATTTTGTGTACTAGATGTGGAAGAGCTAAAAAAGTAGATTTTGCAAGAAGCTTATAGTGCTCCTTATGCTATGCATCCTGGTAGCACAAAGACGTATCAAGATTTGATGATGTCTTATTGGTGGCTAGGTATGAAGAAAGATGTATCAAAGTACATGATCAAGTGCTTTACTTGTTAATAGGTAAAGGCAGAATATCAAGTTCAACATAGATTGCTTCATCTTATAGCAATTCTAAAATGGAAATGGGATAGAGTCACTATGGATTTTGTTTTTTGGTTGCCTATGACTAGGATCAAATGTGATTCAATATAGGTTATAGTAGATCATTTGATCAATACTGCTTATTTCATACTAGTGAGGATGGACTACTCTTTGCAAAAGCTTGCTGAACTATATATTGATGAGATCATTAGGTTGCATGGAGTGTTGTCATCTATCATATTTGATCAAGACCTATAGTTTACATCGAGGTTTTAGAAAAAGCTTCACAATGCCTTAGGTACTTGATTGAGTTTCAGTACAACATTTCATTCTCAAATTGATGGACAAATAGAAAGAGTCATTCAAGTAATCCTTTGATACTTGAATGATTTGATGTTAAATACTATATAATGTTATGTTTATGTTGAAACATGGTTATCAAGTGTTTAAGGACATGCTAGGGAGTTATGCCATCGAGTTTAAAGGTAGCTGGGATCACTATTTGTCATTGGTGGAGTTTCTTTATAACAACAACTATTAAGCAAGTTTAGGTATGGCTCTTTATAAGGTGTTGTATAGAAAGAAGTGCATAAATCCTTTGTACTAGAATGAACTCAATGAAACTAAGCTCATGGGACCAGACTTAATCAAGGATGTAGAGAAGAAAGTAAAGGTCATTAGAGAAAGGTTAAAAGCAACTTCTAACAAATAAAAGTCATATGCTAATTTGAAGAGAAAAAATATTCAGTACAAGGTGAGAGATAAAGTGCTTCTCAAGGTTTCACTTTGGAATAAGGTTTTACATTTTGGAAAGAAGGGAAAGTTAGGTCCTAGGTTTATTAGGCCATATGAAGTAACAAAATGTGTGGGTAGCTTACATACTAGCTTTTCCTCCCAAACTTCAATAGATTCATGATGTCTTCCATGTGTCTATGCTTAGAAGATACAGATTAGATCCTACACATGTGTTATCAGTGGAAGAATTCGAGATTTGTCCAGATTTATCTTATGAAGAAAAACCTATAAAGATCTTAGATAGAGAGGTGAAAGAGCTTGAGAAAAAGTAAGTACCTCTAGTGAAATTTCTTTGGAAACACCATGGGATAAAAGAGGCTACTTAGGAAATAGAAGCTCAAATGAGATAAAAATATCCTTAATTGTTCGAGCTAGAAATGTAATGCTTGAAAAATCCTAGTGTTATGAATAGCTCTTCTCGAGACGTGAATAGTATTTTCATGATGCTGAGGCCACTAATTCTACTGAATGGAAGTGTTAATTATAACATAATTTTGGGTCAAATTTGAAGTCAAAATAACATCATTTAGGTGGTTAAATACGACAGCTAATTATTGCAATAATGTGACATTAATAGTGACCTAGTTTTAACTGAATCGTAAAATATTCAAAAAGTTGCTCAGAAAACTCTAGGATTAATATAACTTGATATTCAAAAATTCTAATTAGCCTATTGGTGTTAGAATTGGAATTTTTAGAGATCAGGAAGTACTTTTACTAAAATCGAATAACCTTAAAAATTATGTTTTTAATCGAGTTTTTGCATTTTTTGAGCACAAATTTTAAGAGGTTTTTGAGGCTTGAATTATGGATAATTATAGGTCTCTCGGATGTCAAAAATGAGGCAAGATAAACTAAAAAAAATATATAAAAGTGGACAAAATGGGCTAAAGGATGAATAGTGTCATCCCTTCCCATTTTCTATTATAGCCAATGCCTTGGAAGGGAGAAAAAAAGCCATCTTCTTCCTTCCACCACCAAATTGCCTCAATTTCTTCCATTTGAGACATGAGTTTGAGCCTCTAAGACCTTGAGAAGTTGATTCCACCTTGATTTATGCAAGAAATTAAGTATTTGGCTCAATTTTCAACCTCGATAAATAGTAACCCAAATTTTTTTAGGTAAGTTTTTTTGAATTCCAATATTTTTCCTAGATTCCCTAAGTGCCTAAGAGTCAATATATGTGGTCAATTTTATTTTTAGTGCTTATATGATTTATTACAAAATTTTACATATTGAATCTATAATATATAATTGAAGAAGTTGACAAAACTAAAGATGAAGGCGAGAGTAAAGTGTGAGTAGCCCTCGAGAGTATGCTATGACTCTCTTGGTATATGTAATCAATATAAATTATCTAAATTTAAGTATGCCTTAAAATTTACACAATATTTAAAAAATGGCATTGATGAGATAAATGTGTAATTAATGCATAAATTGATAATTAGTAGTGATGTATAATGTAGATAATGTACGTTGAAAATGATTATGATGTTGAATGGATGTTAGGGATATGTAATGATAATATAGGAATGATGGTAATACATATATGTGTATGTAAGTGTGTATTATGCATGGGAATTGAGATGTATGTGTATAGGTGATATTATATGTCCATGAGTGCATGATGAATGATGTTGAATGTGTGAGATAGAGGTTGGGAGCATTAGAGGGCATTATGGCCCAAATGGCCATGTGTTATGATGATGTGTGTATGTTGTTTTTTCATGTATGTATGTGTATGTATGTGTCATAAATGTGTGTCATGTATGATGATTGATCATGAATGAATGTAATTGATCATATGGACATAAAAAGTGAAGAAATAAGAGATGAATGGTATTATGGTAAGATAAGAGGCAAAATGTCTAAATAGCTTATATGCAGGTGTGCACGTGTGTATTATGGCATTAAATACATGCAAATGATGTTTTATGAATATGTATTAGCTAATTGGGTTTATGCATGTGAAATTGGAAATAAGAGGTAATAATATGCATGTTATATGAATGGATGATTATGTGGTTATTGGTTTATGTATGTATGTCTATATTTTATGATAAATAAGGATAAATGTGCATAATTGGTGAATTATGTTTGATAAATTAGCCATAATATGCTTAATCATATTATGTGTATTTATGACATAAAAGAGTCATAAAGCAAAAATGCATTCTTTTAACACTTAAATACATAATATATATGTTATGGTATAAGTTTTATGTGGCATGTTGCTCTATTATAGTTCCTATAACATTTTTATGGTGTGTAAGACATGCATGTAATGACATAAGAGCTTTAAGGGCATGTGATGACATATTTATGAATACAATAATTGTTTATGAGCTTATAAGTTGTGTACCTATGTTATAGTAAATGTAATGTCATAAGTATGCATAATGCATCTAATATGAAATCATGATGAGATAATGTGTTCATTAGCATATATATGTAGATAATTGATATATGGCATTATTTATGTGTTGTGGCATGTCATAAAAATGTAATAAGTTTATAATCATGCTTTTTTTTTGGTTAAGTCATAGTTGGCTAAATCAATGTAATTAAAAGCAATATTAAATGATATTAATAAGGTGAAATTAAAAATAATTAGCTAGTTGGATAAGTTGATCGGTTAGCTAAAGGTCATAGTAGCTGCTAGGGTACTTCGGTACCTCCATAGCCTTTAAGTTGTGATGCATGAACTTCGAGTTACTTTTTATATTCTAACCTATAGGTCTAATACATTGATCTTTGGATCTTATTTCTAACCTTTGGGTTTGATACGTGATGACCTACAAGTCTGTGCTTTTTTTACCTTCAAGTTTGATGCATGCAGGGCTACATGATTTCAAAGGCCTAGGTGGTCTACTGATACTTGTTATCCATAGTTTAATTATTTTTTGAGTATGGGCTTAATAAATGGATTTTAATGAATAATAAACATGTGGATTTAATATAAGACATGTTTTAATGATGTATGATTATTATGATGCAATATACTCACATTATATGCCATGTTAGTGGACATATACATATTACATTAAATGTTACACATTATATGATAAGATTTATGTTCATGATTTATATGTTAATGAATGAAGATAATTGGCATATTGTTAATGAATGAAGATAATTGGCATATTGTTAATGAATGATGATAATTGGCATATTGTTCAAGATATACTGATTATTCCACTAAGCTATTACTTAGCACATTGTTTATTTTTATGATGCGTAGGTAAGGTGACAATTTGAGAAGCAAGCCTTGGATCGTCAAGTTTCCAAGAGAGAGAGAGATTTCTTTTGGTACTTTTGATATATTTTGGATTTAAATTTTATGATGTACAACTAGTTAGCACTCATATGGATGTAATTATGGGGAATAAGACCTAAATTAGTTTAATTATTAATTTTTGGATTTTAAAGGCCTGTAATTGTTTAAAAAGTTGATTTTTAATGTCTGTTGGCTACATATTGATATAATTGTTGCATGATTTATGCTGTTGTGTTGTTGTTGGTTTTAGAGTGATCTCACAAAAGTTTAGATCGATGAGAAAAAGTTTATAGAGGTGCTTTTGATTATGTAAGTTGCTATTCATATTTGGGAAAGTGTCCTCATACACTTGTTATGCATTCAAATTTTTGACACAAGTATTTTCTAAATATGGAAAGTAACTAGTTTTTGAAAAAATTTGTAAGCCTATATTTTTATAAGATAATTATTTTGCTAAGAATTATTTTAAATGGGATAACATGTTAAGAGTTTGGATAATACATTTATGTACATATCTCTTAGTTGGTTTCAGCAACTGACCGACATTTAGACTGGATAAGGGAGTTACAATATGTCATAAAATGTTTATGGGTGTATTTTTGGCATTAAAATAAGACTATTTAGATAGTTAACGATAGATAACAAGAATGAAAGTGAACAATACTTTTTGAAGAGAGAATAGTACTTCCTAAGACCTAAGATACACTAATGTTACAGGATAAAAGCATTAGTTAAGAAATAATTTTGGGCAAATTTTGGTATGCAAATAAAGTCATTAAAATGGTTAAAAACATGAGTAAAGTTTTTATGGCAGTGTTTTATGAATAGTGACCTAGTTTAAAGCTAAACTAAGAATTTTGTGTTTTACTCCGAATGGACCCAAGAGTATCACAATCTAATACTTAAAAATTTTGAGGAGTTTAATGGAATTCTAATTGAAATTTTTGGAGTTCATGGAAATTTTATAAAATCGAACGAAGCCAAAATGGCTACTTTAAATTGGATTTTTGAGGTTTTGAGTTTTATTTTTTGGTGCTTGTAAGGATATGTATGATTACTTAGGACCATAGTAAGTGATAAT
>CANXYI011678715.1:0-17666 GCA_948208565.1 Hura crepitans
CAATATGTTTTATGATAAATAAAATTTTATATATTTTAAAATGTAACCAATATAATGTAAATATTTTTTATAGTAATTTTATAAATTGGATTGTATCTTTTAAGGTCAAAATTATTAAACGCTTTATAAACCAATAAATTATCATTATTGTTGATAAGTGTTCATCTGTCTTCTACAAAACGATCTTAATACTAGTTATGGAATAACTGCCACAACAAATCATTGAAAGATAGAAGTTGCTATTAACACCTAATTGCATATATGCATATAGCGTTTAAGAATCACCCTTTGTTTCGTCTCATAGATTTAGAAATACATCATAATAACTTTTATTTACGTAATTTTTATGTGTACATTCGAATGTATTGTTCAAGTTTTTAATGAAATTTTATTTTATACTAAAAAATGCGAAGTTAAAATTATTTTTTATTTCAAATACAAAATTTTTTAAGTTATAAATTCAAAAATCATTTGTTTGAAGAAGGATGAAATGAAAGAGAAAATTCATATTTGAAGAAAAATAAAATACAAATCTTCGGTTATCCGAATGTTTGATTTGGAGATATGAGGGAGGAGAAATTTGCACATGAATATTTAGAGGACCCATATTAACAAATAAAAAACAAAACCAAGCTCTATCCAAAGAAATTCTGCCTCAACAATCCTCGACATCAATGACAGCGCGCGTATACACGCACACAAGTTCCGCTAATCATGCGAATTAAGACCTTTTTGTTTCTTATTGTAATTTTCATCTGTAAATATCCAAGCCAAAATATCATAAATTTCAATTACACCATGGCAAGTTTTTTTTTTAAAAGAAAAAAAAATCTTAAGAAAACGTAGAAGTTGAAGTACATTTCAGTGTTGTTTTAAGCATTCAAATTGCTCAATGGCGGTCGTCTTTTAATAGACACTTTAATTTTACTCAATGGATCAAGTTTTCTCTCTATATTCTTTATTAAAAAAATACATATTTGATGGTAGTTAGTAGAATATTTGCTAAAACAATTGTATCAATTAAATAAAATATCTTAGTATATTTTCTTACTTTCTGTGACGACTATTTTATGGTAATTGTAATTTTAAAATTTTATTATGGTAAATGTTGTCAATTATCGCAAGTTTTCTATCAAATATAAACGTTTCAAGTCAATAAAATGATTCGGTAGTGAGCAAAAGAAAACCTTTTTATAAAATTTTACACACTTAATTTGACCATGGAATTTTTTTTTTTTTGGGACAATATTTGACCATAGAATTAAAGGTCAAGGTTTGGAACATGGAATTGAGACCTTTTAAATTTGGTAAACACATCTCTTGAGACTTGACAATCGGACCTGGTCAGCTTTTTTTTTTTCCTCGTTCTCTTTTATCATTTTACTAGAAAAATGCATAAATAAAAGAAATAGAGGAAACAATTTTTATTAGGGTTTAAGACTTGACTCAGCTTGGCCTTTTGTGAGACCGTGACTTCTCTAACTCTCAACACTCTCAAAAGGGGCGGCTCTTTTCAAGTAAACAAAGGCAGAGCCAACGCATATAAATAATTAAATACACGAAGTATTGTCCTCCGCCTCCATCATCAGCCCTTCTTCTTCTCTTCTCCGCTTCACTGTTGAGGAGAGGAGAGAAGGCCAAGATAGAGCCGATCACAACTATCAAAATCCTGTCATTTTATCAATAGAAGTGAACATTTTTACTCAACTTTATTCTCCACTTTTCATTGTTGGTTCACGTATATTTGCTCATATTCTTCTAAAGATTCGTTTTTTAGGCTACTTTCTCAATACCCATCTCCAAAAATTGCATTTTTATAACCCCATTTTCTTTTCATAATCATTATCTTTATTTTCATCCATATTGCAAATTATTGTTTTCTTTGTGCCTGGTTGATTTCCAGTATATATCAAAAGCTTGTTAGAAAAGAGAGTGCAAAGTGTGAAGCATGGATTTGGTAGTTATGGATCGAAGCAGTTTGCAAGTTGTTCGACATAAAAACCAGGGTGTGAAATTCTCTAATTCTGGTGTTAAAGTTCAATTTTTTCATCAAGAGATTACTGTTAGGAGAGATGTATCTCATGCTCGTGGCTTATTTGCTAGTGTTAATCAAGTAGGAAAGGGATTTGGGTTATCTCCTAATCCTCCAAATTCAGTGGAAAATGCCACAAAAATTCCAGCTGCTACCATGCATATGAAATTTGTATCTATGCCTGAACCAGCTTTACCTGTTGAGAGGACGCCTGAGTTGGTTATAGGTGAGGTGTTGGATGTAGCAGAGAAAGGAGGTGTGAAGAAAAAGAAGGCGGCGGGTGGATTTAAATGGAAAATTAAGGTAGGAAATCAGGCTTTGAGAAGGTTGATCAGCGGAGGAATTGCAGGCGCTGTATCGCGCACTGCTGTTGCTCCTTTGGAGACCATAAGGACACATTTGATGGTGGGGAGTTGTGGCCATTCATCAATTGAGGTGTTTGAAAACATCATGAAGAATGATGGCTGGATGGGCTTGTTCAGGGGCAACTTTGTCAATGTAATCCGGGTTGCACCAAGCAAAGCAATTGAGGTTTGTATTCATGAATTTTGGTTCTACGTTTACAGTTTCTTATTCACGTATATATCTGTCTTCTTTTGTTGGTTGTTTATTAATTCTTTGAATTGAATTCCCAAGGCTTTCAACTAAAGTTTTGGACTGAGGACTTTGATTTTCTTTTCTTGCCTTGTCTGACCCACCCTTGTGTTTTCTTTTTTATGTGCTTTGCACAATACCCGTGGTTTGTCGTCCATCAAGATCAAACTTTGTTTTGTATGTTGCTCTGTTGGTTGATTCCTGGAGATCAAATTGTTAGTTTCATTGCTATTAAACAGAAGAGCCTTTGTTTTACAAGTATATTCTCGAAATGGTTAATGGATTGATCAACTGTTGGTGTTTCCTGGTAGGCTATAATGATATTTCGGTTCTCTAGTTGTTTGTTTTGGTAACAGTTTCAATTGGTTAAATTACAATTTGGGTGTATTCTCTTTGCCTTTCCTAGCAGTTCTTAGTAGGATTTTGATCCCCTGCAGTAGGATCCATAATGAAATATAAATTAGTTAGAATATAACATCATTGTGGTAGTCATTTTATTTATCCTCTCTTTTGAAATTTGGCATCGTAGTCCATCTTTCATTGGACATCTGTTAAGAAGTTGAGTTGTTCTCTTGTTCCACATAAATTAAGAGACTTCTCATTGCCTTTCCTTTCTTTTTATTCCTTTTCTTTAGTACTTAGAGGGAAAACAAAAAAATACCGTCTGTGCTAGCAATTTAACTAATTGATTAATGAAGTGTCTTCCATCCTGCTAATCTTTTTATTTTATACTCAATGTTCAAAGCATATATCAAGAATTGCAATGTAAATTCCTCCACGTGCGATAGATGTCTATGTTTGGACACCCTCTCTCTGAACATACAGATATGGTTTTGCAGTCCAGCAATCCTGATGTGTCTTCTTGAGAGAGTTCAAGTGCTAAATACCTTCTTTTTATTGTCTTTTCTCTTACCTTTCCACCCTTTTCCATGACAAGTATTCATAAACTTAAATATAAGAGCACATGTTTTTATTCAATTGGACACTTGTCATATAATGGATAAAGAACGTAAGAGAAAAGACAATAAAGAGAAGATGTTTAATACTTTTCTACTTAAATATATATCATATGACAAGCTATTTCTAGCATCTTTAATGCCTAGTTTGGTGGAATCTTGCCTCGTTAATATTCTTGTGTGAAAATGTTTTGAGTTTTACTGATTTGGAATCAAAGTGTTTTGAGTTTTGTAATTAAGCATCTAAAGATTCTGTAGTTTGACATAGCATATCACCAAGATTTTTAATTTAGTAAAATAAGCTGTGGGTCTTTCTATTTAGTTTAAGTCTGTTAGTTTGTTCATCAAATATCAGATGAATGTATTAACACTGCTTATTGAATCCTGCTACAGTTATTTGCTTATGATACAGTTCTGAAGTACTTGACACCTGAACAAGGGAAGCAGCCAAAAATCCCAATTCCTGCGTCATCAATAGCTGGGGCTGTTGCTGGGGTTAGCTCAACTTTATGCACATACCCCCTTGAGTTAATCAAAACCCGACTAACTGTGCAGGTAAGCTCATAGCTTGACAGATGTTTGCTGGATTTCAAAATGTTACTTCATTGTATTAATTCTACTCCAACTCGTAATATGCTCTATGACCAAGGCTCTTGATTCCATTGCCATATATTTAGCTCTAGAGCCTAATATTTCCAACAAATCTGATTGCAGAGAGGAGTATACAAGAATTTTATCGACGCATTCATAAAGATTGTGCAAGAGGAAGGATCTGGTGAACTTTATAGAGGTCTCACCCCAAGTCTAATAGGAGTAGTTCCATATGCTGCCGCCAATTACTTCGCATATGATACATTAAGGAAAGCTTACAAAAAGGCTTTCAAGAAGGACGAAATTGGAAATGTCATGACTCTATTAATTGGATCAGCTGCTGGTGCAATCTCTAGTACTGCAAGTTTCCCACTCGAGGTGGCTCGAAAGCACATGCAGGCAGGGGCTGTCAATGGAAGACAGTATCAAAACCTGCTTCAGGCTCTTGTAAGCATTCTCGAAAGAGAGGGATTAGCAGGTCTGTACAGAGGTTTAGGCCCAAGCTGCATGAAATTAGTCCCTGCGGCAGGCATTTCTTTCATGTGTTATGAGGCATGCAAGAGGATTCTGATTGTGGAATAGGAAGATGCTTAATGCCTGAAGGTAGCATGGTATATTGCAAAGAAACCATGGTTTTGATAATACTGCTATTGGAAAGGGTGGGGGAAACCAGGGCGTAATGACTAACCGTTGACTATCATTTCGAAGTTGATAAATTTAGTTGGTTTTTAAGCATCTTGATATCTTGACAATTTTTCGTTGTAGAGCATAAGTTGCTCAGATTGATTTTCTTCTTTCAGACATGCATGAAGCAGAGAGCAGAAAGAACCTCATAGCTTATAACTTTATTATGATGTACTCGTTGCATAATCGGATGCGAATCCTCAATCCTTGGCCTTGAATTTGACATGAATTATATAATTACTGAAAGCATCACTCTGCTGTCTAAGAGAGAGAGAGAGAGAGAGAGTCGGCCGTATGAATTTTTTCAAATTGATATTATTGTTGCGTGTCTGAGAGAACTGATATCTTTTATGTGGCGAAGTTTCTTGAATGATTTCGGTGTTGTCATGAATAGGTGAAGATGCTATTATCCTTGCAAGAAATAAGATAACGAAAGAAGCATAACACAAACCTATCTGCAATTTCTTACCATCTCTCTTTCCGGTTTTTTATTCCTGATTTGCAGCATCTTGAACACTTCAGTGGAACACAAGATGCTCAGTGGGAGGCAAGAGGTTTACTCCCCTACAAACAAGCAACATCACATATTCAAGATGATACCACCAACTAAATGACTCATCATTGACTTAATGATCTCAGGTTTGCTTCCAGTGGAGCATAAATGCTTATTCGTTATGATCTAACATATTTTTTACTAAATTTCAACTACCATATTCCAGTTAAGCTGCGGCTCAGATTATCTATGTGCAATAGGACTCCATTCCCATAAAAAATAGAATTCTGGATTAACGCAACTCGCTACGAGCATCAAGCTGTAGCTGTTTCTTTCAACAAAACGAAAACGAATACATGATTCTAGAAAGCTGATGTAGTTTGAGAAGACGTGTTACACCAAATTCCTGGATGAGAACAGGCAAACAGAAAAAACACCCAGCTCTGGTGCTTGCATATGGAAGGTTAAACGAATAACAAATATGAAGTCCGACTGAGTGATCAGCGACTCAGCATACAGAGCCAGTATAACAAGATAATAGTACTTTACCCAGAAGTCCACATGAAACGAGAACATCAACTTAGCAGCAAAAAATGAAACTCAATCAGTAACAAAACTGGATCCTTAATAGCAAACAAATGTTTTCCTTGCTCCTAGCAAAATAAATAAATAAATAAATTTGCACAGCTAAAATACTCATTTAAGCTCACATCATTTTAGACACCTAAAACCTATGAAATTGAACAATAAAATGTGTTCAAGACTACCAGATTATAAATCCAAGTCTATAAGAAGCTAAAAGAACACAGCCTTCTCAACTCTGCTCTTCACCATCTACAGCATCCCTCTCTTCAGCAGCAGCAGCAGCAGCCATTAATTCATCAAAGTTTTCAGTCTTTCCCAGCAATATCTCAATCTGAAAAAGAAGTCCCAGTGAAATTTATCAACTTCACAGTGAGATTGAAAAATAATGAAAAGAAAAAAGAAATAATTAACTACAGCAAGTATTATTTCAAGCAGTAATGAGCAGGATAAATCCACAAGTTCAAAAGCAAATAAAAAGAAGCAAGCTAACAACATGAAGCAATGCTAATCATTTGACTGCTGAATCAAAATATGGAAGTTGAGACAGCATTCTACAATGCACGCATCAGAACAAACAATATACAAGTGTGAATTATTACAGTACAAAGATTAGAATGCAACACAATAATATAGGCATTAAACACATCAAATCATTTACCTTGGCCTTTTGGACAGGCCGCCCTCTTGATTCATCTCTCATATCAACTGTCGAAGTCATGATCTCTGCATATCAAATCATTTTAATAAGAATCAATATTTGATAAACATAAATATTAGATTTAAGTTTTAACGATCATACTCTTTTCAATAGCCAATCCATTGTTTTTCAGAATTTCCGCAACAGTGACAACGGTAGCAATTGCTGCAAACATAACAAAACAACCAAAATATATCTTGGTTAAATGCCGGAGTATTGTCCATATTCATGCAAAATGCAGAATCAAGTCCACAAATTTCAATGGCATTTCCGTAAGGCATATCCGTAGCCAAAACAATACTCCAATGGTCGAATTTAAGAGAATTTGTGAGATACAAACAGTATTTACAAATATAGAACCACTTCGGCTTGTATTTGAAGAGTTCGTCAAATAAAACAGTTCAAGTTAGTCAACTTAGAAAAGATGTTCACAAAAAGAAGCAATCCAACAAATTAATGATGAGTCCAAAAAGCTGGAGAACATTCAGCCAACACAAGTATTCTG
Source organism: Hura crepitans (assembly GCA_948208565.1). Lineage (NCBI taxonomy): Eukaryota > Viridiplantae > Streptophyta > Magnoliopsida > Malpighiales > Euphorbiaceae > Hura > Hura crepitans. Next base: position 7,138 of record CANXYI011678715.1, read on the forward strand.
TTACTAACATGATGTTGCATAATAAATACCTCTATAACCCCTCATAATACTTAGTAACATCCTAATTAGATGCAAACTTACTTAAAAAATCAATCGACAGATAGGTCAAGAAAAACCAGATTAAACACTATAAATTAATAAACTGAAGCCTAATGGTTAAAAGCAATGAAGTACTTCCTGACAACAACGGGATCAAAACTGAAGCAGAACCTAGAAAAAATACAAAGAATTGAAAAGAAAGATCGGGATAGTAATCACATACCCATTCCCAAAGCAGAGAGCTCCACCTCGTTGTGCTGCTGCATGTACCTCTGCAGACCCAAGGTTACACAGCAACAAAAGTTAAATAAAACAGGGCCTATGGAAAAATTAACACAAGAAGATAGAAATTTAAATAGATTATTAATCAGCAAATAAAGGAAAAATCTAAAGCCCTAAACCCAAAAATCTTACCTTGGCGAGATTAACATAGAAGAATAAAGGCTTCTTGGTGTTGGAAACTTGAATACGATTCTTCTTGTGGGAATCTCCAGCTATGTTGATATTATTAACTCCCTCCGCAATCTCTTCCATTGAAGCTCAGAAATTGATAAAAGTCGAACAAAAGAATTTAAAAAACCCTAACCCTGATGTACAGCTTTTCCTTTTATCGCTTGGCGAGGGAGGAATACGGAAGATGCGAAGACAAAGCCTCGAGGGATGTCTTGCTCTTTTCTTTGGAATATTAAAATGCTGCTTATATATTTCTTTATTTTTGTTTTTTCTTTTTCCTTTATTTTTGAGGAGGTTTTATTTTTTATTATTTTTAAAATTTAATTTAATACGTTGTAGGTTATAGTATTTAAAATTAAATTTACACTTTTTAAAATTTAATTTTTAATTATAAATAATTAAATTTTAAAAAGTATAATTCATCTATAAATATTATAATATATAATGTATCAAATAAATGGCTATTATTTTTTATTTCATTTTTTATCATATTTATAAATACAACACTTAAATGAATGTACATCTTAACTACTTTTCACACATCTGTATGTTAATATGAGAAAAAAAAAACTTTTCAAACAAAAATAATAAAAATATTTTTAGAGTTACGATAAAGTTACAATACTAATATATCTAATCAACATATAAATATATGAAGAGATTTTTTAAATAATTTTATATTTTTAAATCAATAGTAAAAATATCTTTATTTTATAAATTATTTTTCAATCAATTTTCAAATTTTAGAATACCCGTAACTATTTATCGAGCAATTAATTATAGTAGTAACTCTATATCTTTTTATCAATAATAAAATATTTATAAGTATATATGTTAATTGCATTGTTTTTATATGATAGCGATAAATCATAATTGTCTAATTCAACTTTCAAATCTTGAAAAACCAATTACTTCTAATAATTAGTTTATATCTTTACTTCTAATAATCAAATTCTAATATTATTTTAATGAATTATGTCTTTATTTTCAAAATGTCCTTATCAATTACATTCGCACTTGCACTTTACTTTGATCAAAGTTCTTCGAATAAAGACAATTTATTAAAACTGTAAGATAAACTCACCACTATAATATGGAGTGGTGAATCATTTGTTGATTACTACCCTACCTTCAAGTATCTCATGATATACTCATTTTTTTAGTTATGTATACTTCTTGTTCAAAATAAAAGCACTATATTAAAGTATATCACTCCTTACTTAAGATAGTGGTCTCAAGTCTAAATGTTTTCACTAACATAGATTAAGTATCCATGTGAAGATCTCATTTCGAGCCATTCAATGAACTTGCTTCCCAAGCAAGCATCCACATATTAACTTCAAGCATCCCATGCTTGCTGCTTGTGAGAACTACTGCTTGACCCAATTAAGAAGTATAACATATGCTGGTCTATCCACATTAACAATGTCATTTCTTGTTAATACTATGACCACGTATAATTTAGGTATTACATATTTGCATTTAATAAGAATCTCACATCATAAACTTCATGATTTCCTCTGTACTGTTATATATACCATGGACTTTATTACATGGTTTAAGTTATAGCAAACAATTATATAATAAAAGCACCATGTCAAAAAGAAAATGCCTTTTATTGAGAAATAGTGTACATATCATACATATGCTTTAAGGCATACAACTAATATTCTCCCACTTGCACTAGAGCCAATCATTAATGTATTTAATACCCATAGCATTTACATGTTGATTGAACTTTCTTTGTGATAGTGCCTTCATGAGAGGATCAGCTATATTTTGATCTCTGTGGACTCTTTCAATCTTCATATCCTATCTATTGATGATCTCCTTGATCAGGTGGTAGCGCTTGAGAACATATTTGGATCATTGATGAAACCATGGTTCTTGAACTCATATTGTTTCACAATACAAAGGTATTGGATCAACAATGCTAAAGACCACTCTAAGTTTAGAAATGAACTTCTTGATCTAAACTATTTCCTTAGCTGCATTGAAAGCTATTATGTACTCGACTTCGATTGCAAAATTAGCTGTTGTGTCCTGTTTGGAACTCTTCCAAATAACTGCTCCTCCACTCATAATGAACACGTATCCAGATTAAGACTTACTATCATCTTTGTCAGATTGGAAGCTGGCATCAATATACCCACTTACCTACAAGTATCCTTCTCTATATATCCAGAACAAATCCTTAGTCCTTGTCAAGTATTTAAGGATGTTCTTGATAACCACCCAATGTTCCTATCCATAATTGGATGGAATATGCTCGTGACACTCAGAGTAAATGATACATTAGGTCTTGTACATAGCATAGCATACATGATGGATCCAACAGCAGATGCATATGGAACATTACTTATACGCTCCCTCTCATCTTGTGTCCTAAGGTATATATATTTAGAAAGGTGTTTCCTATGTACCATAGGAATAAATCCTTTCTAAGAGAGATCCATGCTAAGCCTCTTTAGCATTTTGTCCATGTATGTAGACTGTGAAAAACTAAGCAATCTTCTGGATCTATCTCTATAGATCATAATCCCCAATATATAGGTTGCTTCCTTAAGGTATTTCATGAAGAATTGTTTACTCAACTAAATCTTAATAGACTAAAGGATTGAGAAATGGTTTCCAATAAGTAGTATGTCATCTACATACAATACAAAGAAAATGACTGCACTCCTACTAACCTTCTTGTAAACACATGGCTTATCTATGTTTTGTGAGAAATCAAACTCTTTAATAGTCTCATCACAATGGATGTTCTACCTTTTAAATGCTTACTTCAATCCATAAATAGACTTTTAAAGCTTGCATGCCTAATTGCCATTTCCAAATGTGAAACGATCGGGTTGTGTCATATACACCTTCTCTAACATATTTCCATTAAGAAAAGTTATCTTCACATCTATCTATCAAATCTCATAGTTATAATAAGTAGAATAGCAAGCATAATCCAGATGGATTTAAGCATAACTACTAGAGAAAAGGTTTCATCAAAGTTAACTCCTTGCATTTGACAATAACTCTCTGCATCTAACCATGCATTATAGGTAATCACATTACCTTCTATAGATTTTTGATGTACCAGGGACAAAGCGATTATGATTGGAGTTGCCACCTGGTTCTACACTAAGACTTACTAATCTCTAGCCCGGAAAGGGTTTGAAATTAAATCTTATGGGAGATCATTGGTTGATAATAAAATAAAGAAGGTAAAATTAAAACAATGATAATAAAAGCCTCAGATCTTACCTTGATCAATGCTCCAAGCAACAAGACAAAAGGTAGGGTTTTAGAAGAATAATAATTTTTAGTAAGGACTTAAGGACTAGTAGAGCAAATCCCGCACTAAAGTTTTCTCCATTAACTCTTGATAACTGGTGGTAATTAGTGATGTCAAAATAGGTTAATGAAAGGGATATTTATAGGGTTTTATGAGGGTTCTCCTAGTCAGATGAAGGGGAGTTTTAGTCAGATTAGAAATCAGAGTCCAAATAGAAAGATTAAATTTTTGAAAGCCTTTTTAAAACAAGATTCATGAGGACTTGTATTTAAGGACAGTGGTTCATGCGAACCTAGGCTTTGGTTGTCTTGACGAACTATAGGCTATTGGCTCTATGTCTCTGGGTTGGTTGTATGTTAATTCATACGGACCTAGGCAAGTCCATGCAGACCTACTACTTGTTGGTCTATACGGACTAGTGTTTTAGGTTACTTACCTTATTGCTTGAGCCTATCTTTGGTTATCATCTTAGGTCAAAAAAGCAATAAGTCTATATCATGGGGACTTTGCCCTCGTACCTCTATCGAAATCAGTGTCAGGCTTTAAGCTTGGACCTATTACCCCAAGCTCTCTACTACCAACATAAATCCCTATTTTTTTCTCTAATTTAGGTCACATCGCAAGCTTTTCGAGTTAGGTCCAAGTCTAAATCTGTAGAAAATTTTAAAACCTAAAATCCAATTGTTTACACCTTCCATGTCAGTCTTCTTTTTAAGGATCTATTTTCACCCAATGGGTTATATCCCTTCAGATGGATCAACTAAACTTGGTTTTCATATATGGAATCCATTTTAGATTGCATAACCTTTAGCTATAATTCTGATTTTGAACTCTTCAGAGCCCCCTCATAGCTTGTAGGCTTATTATCCTCCACTATAGTCATATCCTTATCCTAATCCATGAGAAATTCATATCTCTTTAGAATAGTCCTAACTCTAGTAGATCGTTTAGGAGATTGTGTTTCAATAGGCTTTTTTATTACCTTATCAGCATGGGTAATAGGTCAGTATTAGTTAGTTGATCTATTTTTATTTGTAGGCCTTAAACTTTATCAAGTTTAATTTTACTCCCACTGTCTTCTTTTAAAAGAAACTCTTTCTCTATTAAGCCTACGTGCTTTGAAATAAACACTTTTTGTTCTAAAAGATGGTAGAAGTAATATGCCCAAGTCTTCATAAGATACCCCACAAACAAGAACTTGTCAGCTTTAGCCTTAAGCTTCTCTGAAATTATTCTTTTCATATGGGCTGGATAACCCCATACCTTTATATGTGAAAGAACTAGTCTCTTATTATACCATATCTCATATAGTGTAACATCAACTGACTTTATTGGGACTTTATTTAATGTATAAACAACAGTCTCTAATGCATATCCCTAAAAGGACTTGAGAAGTCTGTAAGACTCATCATGGATCAAACCATGTCTAACAGGTTTTGATTTCTCCTTTCAGATACACCATTATGCTATTGTGTATATGGAGGAGTCTATTGAGATAGTATCCCATTGTCTCTCAGATAACTTTGGAATTTAGCTTAAGTATTCACCACTTCATCTGATTAAAATGTTTTAATACTCTTACCAAGTTATTTCTTTACTTTATTTTAGAATTTCTTAAACTTTTCAAAAGATTTGGACTTGTACTTCATCAAGTACAAATACCCAATAATTCACTTACACGCTCACGCTTTCCAAAAAAAGGTGATTTATTCATTTTGCGTAATAAACAAGACTCATATGTATCATATGATCTATAATCAAAATATCTTAAGCAATACATCTTGTGTAACTTAGACATAGATACCTTATTTATGTGACCAAGATAATAGTGTCATAAATAAGATGGCTTTAGGTTATCTTTCTTAGGTCTTTGGTATTTGCATTATGTAATTTTTTTTATCTTTATCCATAACATAAATTCCATTAGAAATAGAACCTGAACAATAGAAAATATTATCCAAGTAAACAGAACAACCCTTGTTCTTTTTAATAGAAACTTTAAAACCTTGTTCAATAAGATAAGAAATTGAAATAATATTTCTAGATAAAGAAAGAACATAATAGCAGTTGTTCAAAATTAGTGCAAGCTCGGAAGGTAAAACTAAATGATATGCTCCTATAACTAATGCAACAACTTTTGCTCCATTGGCTACAAGTAGGTCCACATCTCCCTCATTAACCTTCCCACTACTCCTGAGTCCATACATCGTAAAAACCAGGTGAGAACCACATTCAAGATCTAATACCTATGATTGGTTATCTAAAGTAGTCTTTGTATTAATTTCAATCATGCAAATACCTAAAGTTAAAGCACCATTTTGCTTCTCCTTCTATCGAGACTCCAAGAAAGTCTTGCAGTTGCACTTCAATTTCTTAGTTTTTCCACAATCATAGCAAGTGCCTTTTGAGGTAGTCTTCTTTCCAATAGCAGGAAGGGCAATAGTTGGTTATTTCCCCTTCTTCTTGCTAACCCCACCTTAGGCACTAATTGCCTTTTTCTTTTTGTTCTTGTTCTTTTTATCCTTAGAAGTAGAAAAATTGACAACCATAACTAACTTAGGATTTTGTTTCTTAATAGCATCCTCAGTAATCTTAAGTATATGGACCAACTTAAAGATAGTAGATATGATCATGTTTATCTAATAGTTTAGCATAAAACCTACATAAATATCAAGCAAACTTTGCAAAATAAAGTTTATACTTAACTTCGCATCCATCACAAAGCCCAAACTAACTAATCTCTCAATGTAGCCATTCATCTTCAACCCATACTGGATGGCTAAAGTTTCCTCTACCATTCTATAGTAGATGAGCCTTAGATATCTCATATCTTTTGGTCTGCACCTCAAACAACTCTTTGAGGTGTAGTAATATAGTAAGAACATTCATATGCTTACATTGTTTCTGTAGCTTAAGAGATATAGATGCTAACATGATACATACAGTGATCTCCATGTCCTTTATATGCTTCAAATATGCTTACTGCTCCTCAATAGAAGCATTATCAGTAGGGATTATGGGAATTGGTTTTTCAACTACATAATCCAGCTTTTAAGTCCTCAAAACTATTCAAATGTTTCTAAGCCAATCAATGTAATTAAAACTAGTTAGCTTATTGGTCTCGAGTATGAAACCTAGCTTACCATTATTTCAAGTCATTCAGGTAGTGATATGTTTTATGTGAAGAATGAAAACATGTTAGTGTCTGATTATGTACATGAAGATATTAATTAGATCTTTAATTAATTACATTTTATCTCCCATTATTTTATTATGAACTAATAGCCCTTACCATTGATTTGGGAAAAACCCGCGGCTTTCCTAATGGGTCAATATCCATCTTTGTTAAGGTCAAACCTTGGGAATGCTCAACAGGCGTAACCCATAACTCAAATGGTAGGCATCTCATGCCAATTGCATCTAATGCAACTAATGATAATTGGTCACTAACTCTTTATGCATGTGTATCTCATACACATTTTTCCAATCTTACATCAGTTCTATTAGCCTTGAGTATGCTTAACAAACTAATGGACCAATTGAGACGGACTCATTAATATGAATTAAACGTATCCAATATAACATGGGCTTGAGTATGCTCAACAATAAAAAAAGAACTCTAGTTTAACCCATATTAAAAGAAGGCTTGCAAGCCTTAATATGACTTAAGGGATTTCTTCCTTTTATGTCTCATCATACATGGTTGCGGCATGCTTTGGCGTGTACAACATATTTAATCTCATTAAAACATGCATAAATATTTAATCACATTAAATATACAATGTAGTTATGTACTTTTTACTATATTGATTTCCCGAGCCAAATGAAATCAATTTGGCTAAACCCTAAGTAGTATGCACGAATTACAAACCTAATAAAAGAAATAATTAAAACTATTCTAACTATCTCTTCATTTGTCTTTCTTGCTTTGGCCTTTTTCTCCTTGCTCATTGCATTTCTTCTTTCCTAATATGATCCTATGCAATCTAATTACATAATCTCTTAATAAAGAAAATCTCACATTACATATGAGGGGAGTTAGATAAGAAGAGAAATACAATAGAAATGGAGAGAGAGGCTAGAACACATAGGCCCAATTTATTGAAACAAAAATAATCTATGTACTATGAATAATCCCATTGGTCATAGTCTATAACTAATCATCATGCCAAACATACACCCTTAACATGCATTCTAATGCATCAAATGCATAAAGCTTGAAAATGTCGATTATGGTGTTTAACTAGTATTATAACTCCTATAAAACTAGCACGGTTCATTATCTTGGTCAATTGATTATGCATATTTGTAATTATGGAGTTTTAATCAATATTAAACATGTAATTTAATTATTTAATCTCATTAGATAACTAAATTACATTTACTTCATCTTAATAAGAATTCTAATCCCATTAGAAGCTACATTAATCAAAAGATTACAAGTTAATTTAATTTAGAATTTGCATTCCAAATAAATTAGACAACCATTTCTCTTTTTATTCTTATTGTAATGCTCGAAAAATCTCAGTGTTAAGAATAGTACTTCCCAGGACGTGAATTGTGTTTTCCTGAGGCTAGGGGCACTAATTTTACTGGATGAAAGTATTAATTATAACATAATTTTAGGTGAAATTTGAAGTCAAAATGAAGTCGTTTAGGTGATTAAAAATGATAATTAAGTTTTACGGCAATCGCGTGAATAGTAACCTAGTTTTAAGTTAACCGTAAAATATTTAAAAAGTGCTTAGAAAATTTTGAGATTAATGCAATCTAATACTCAAAAATTCTAATTAGCCTATTACAATAAGAATTTTTGGAGATCGAAAAGTATTTTTCTAAAATCAGGTAACCTTAAAAACTGTATTTTTAATCAGTTTTTTGTGCTTTTTGAGCTTAGATTTTTAGAGATTTTTTAGGCTTGAATTATAGATAATTATAAGCCTTTCAGATGTTGAAAATGAGGTAAGAAAAATTGAAAAAAAAATATGAAAGAGGTCAAATGGGTCAAAGCCAAATGAAGCCATTGTTTTTCCTCTCTCCATCAAAATCAATTTCTTCCATCCAAGCCCCAAGTTCGAGCCTCCACGACCCTAAAAAGTTGATTCCACCTCGATTTGTGTGAAAAATCAAGCAATTGGTATGATTTTTCTTGTAGATGAATAGTAACTCAAAATTTTTCGAGTAAGTTTTTCTAAATTCCAACATTTTTTTTAGGTTTCCCGGGCGCACAAGAGTTGATATATGTGGTCGATTTTTATTTTTGTTGCTCATATGATTTATTATAAATTTTTACAAAATGAATCTGTAATGGGCAGTTGAAAAAGTTGGCAAAATCCGAGATAAAGGTAAAAGCAAAGTGTGAGTGGGTATCGAGAGTGCATTGCGACTCTCTTGGCATGTGTAGTCGATATAAATTGCATAAATTTAAGTATTTTAGAAATTCCATATTATGTAATAAATGCCATTAATGAGTTAAATGAGTAATGCCTTAATGGACAATTAATGGTGATATATGTTATAGATGATATATGATGAAAATGATTATGATGTTGAATGGATGTTAGGGATATGAAATGATGATATGGGAATGATGATAAATGCATGTATGTGTATGATAATGTGCATATGCATAGAAAATGTAATATGTGCATAATATATGAGGTCAAATGCTGATGTGAACATGATTTATAAAGATGGAATGTATGAGTTGGAGGTTTACAGCTTGGGATGGCATGATGGCCAAAATGGCTATGTAAGGTTGTGTGTGTATGTTGGATTACATATGCTTGTGTATGTATGTTTGCAACCTATATGTGTGATATATATGAAGTGTGTTCATAAATAATTTTAAATTGCTATATGGACATAAAGAATGATGGTTGGAAGAATAGATGGCAATATAGAGGGTTGGAAGGCATTATGGCCGAAATGGCCATGTATTATGATGATGTGTGTATGTTGATTCCATATGCATGTATGTGCATATATGTATTTTAAAATGTGTGTCATGAATGATTGTAAGTAATCATATGAACATGAAAGTGACAAATAAGAGATGAACGACATTATAAAGGGGTAAAAACCATAATGGCCGAATGGACTAGGTGCATGTGTGCTTGTATGTGTTATGGCATATAATGCATGCAAATGATGATTTACGAATGTGTGATATCTAATTGGTGTTATGTATGTAAGTTTTGAGAGGAGAGGTCATAATATGCAGGCTATATACATGAATGATTATGTGATTATTGGATTATAAATGTATGTCCATGTTTTATGATAGTTAAAGGATAGATATGCATAATTAATGAATTAAGTTTGATGGATTAACCATAATATGCTTAAATCATATTATAAGTAATTATGGCATAAAAGAGTCATAATGCGGAAATGCATTCTTTCATCATTCAAATGCATGATATAGTGCATTTATGATGTTGTATGAATTTTATGAGGCATATTGCTTTATTACAGTGCCTATAGCATGTTCATAATGTGTATGACATGCATGTAATGACATGAGAGCTTTAAGGGCATGTGATGATGTATTTGTGAATATAATATTTGTGCATGAGCTTATAAGACATGTACCCATGTTATGGCAAATATAATGTCATAAATATGCAGAAGGCGTTTAACATGAAATCGTGATGAGATAATGCGTTCCATAGCATATGCATGCAGAAAATTAATGTATGGCATTAATTATGTATGTGGTATGTCATAAAATTGTAATAAGATTATGCTT